>JABAYD010066318.1:0-10296 GCA_014822095.1 Diplotaxis tenuifolia | reverse complement strand
GCGGAGATGATGACGACAGAGATGATGCCGGCGAAGATGAAAGACGCCGGAGATGATGACGAAAGAGATGGTCGACGTCGAAGATGATGTCGTCGTGTTTCAATTTTTCTCCAAAATTATAATGTAATTAAAATACAAAAGGGATAATATGGTAAAATGTTTATATTAATGAAACCTAATTTTGTGACTTTGGCCTTTGAGTGTTAGTTTGGGAACAAAAAATTTGGATTAGTGCTATCTTTGGCCTTTTCTCTTTTTATTTTTACGGATGCTTTGTATATATATTAATTTTTTGGTATAGGTTCAGTTTTGCGAATAATCCTCCTTTTTGAAATTAGTTTTCGGTTTTCTGAATTTTAATCATATTTAATTATTTCAGATATAAAATATCAGAACTATATTAAAACTTATTTAAATATTCACTGGTTTTCAAAATTGTAAACCAAACTGAAACAGAATTCTATTCATATTTATATGAATCAAGAACTCCTCTAAGCAAACAGATTTTGACCGGATTGGTATCACTTGAATCTGATGGGAACACCTGAATGCAAAGGCTCATCAGTATTTATTTTCTAAATCCTGTCAGAAAGATCCGAGCAGAAGAAAACAAGACAGAGATCCAGAAACAAGCTTCTAGTTATCAATCATACTAAATTCTAAAAAACACCTGATTAAAAATTAACTCATACAACCATTTTTGGCATTTTCTATCATAACAAGTCACAAAGCATAACAAATTCTTCAACAGAGATAATCAAAAGAAACAAAAAAAAAGCTTCGAAGTTTATATATTTTCATGGAGATGACTTCAATCCCAAGATCGCAACGCAAGTTAGCGGCTGCGCCGGGATCCTGAGGCAACTCAACGATCCGCCGGGAATCACCGAGCAATCCGGCTGCGGCCGCTGATAACCCTTCCCGGGAATACAGTTTCCGGTGAAATCAAACCCGAAGCTGATCCTCGAGCACTCGGAGCTAAACCCGGAGAAGAAGTTGAAAGCAACTGTGAGATTCATCAGATTCCTCAAAGAGCAGACCAAATCGGGAAGATCGCCGGAGAATTGGTTGTGCGCGAGGTTTAATACTTCGATCTCCGACAAGCAAGAGATCGTGTCGGGGACATGACCCATCAAGGAATTGTAACTAACATCGAAGACTTCAACATCGGAGAACAATCCAACCGATTCCGGTATACAACCGGTTAACTGGTTATTCAATAACAGAACCTCCTTCAATTTCGAACCGGATATACCGAAACTCGTCGGAATCTCGCCGGATAATTTATTATTCGCCAGATTAACCACCGAAGCAGATGAAGATCCGAGATTCCCCGGGATTTCTCCGGTGAATTGGTTGTTGTTGAGGAGAATCGCGTCTAGCTGTTTGTTGAATAGACTCTCAGGAATCGAACCGGTGAAGCTATTGAACCGGAGATCTAAGTAGATTAGATTGGGGATGTAGAGTGTGACTTGAGGGAACGCTCCTGAGAATCTGTTGTTGCTGAGATCAAGTTCTTGAAGAGAAGATAAGGCTCTGAAAGAATCTGGGATTTGACCGGAGAATCTGTTACTGTTGAGATGGAGAATGGTTAAATCTGAGAGAAGAGAGAGGTCTTTGACAATGGTGCCTTTGAGATTTGCTTTGTTTAGATCTATGGCGGTTACGGAAGAGCCAGAACAGAAGATTCCTTTGTAAGAACAGACATCTTCACCAATCCATGTCTTAAGAACACCAGATGGGTCCTCTGTAATGGCGGATTTCCAGGATTGAAGAGCACTGTAAGCTGGGTTTGTCTGTTGCTTTGGAGCCGAGCCAGGATCGGAATTAGGGTTTCCGCCACCGCCGCCGCCGCCGCCGACCCAAACTCCACCTTCGCCGATTCCTACGCCAATGCCGTAGTCTCCAACGCATGTACCCAGAAACAGAAACAAACTCAGGAGCTTAAAGTAGTTGCCTTTCTTCTTATTCCTCATCGTTCTTATTGTTCCCTCTCTGAGAAGAAGCTTTGACTAAAAGTTGCTGTCTTTGTTTTCTGGGGAATGTTGCAACTTGGAAAGAGAATGAAGTTGAGATTGTTGTGTTGAGGTTTTATTACAGAGAGTGTAGCTGAAGCATTGATTAATGATGAGTGATCGAGTATAAAGCTCATGTGGGGGCAAAGGTTTTATTGAGTTTTGCGTCTGAGTTACTGTTTTGTTTTCAACTCTTCATCAAAGTCCTCGTGCTTTATTTCTTCTTTTTAAAAGACTTTGGCTGGATGACAATGTATATATCTCGAATGATATTTTTGTAAACATGCTTACCTTATGACGTACGTATGACGAAACAAAGTAGCCAGAGCTAGTGCAATGGTAGTCATTGCACTTTGATCCTTAGGAATTATTTATTAATTTTTTTTACTTTTTGAATAGTTAAGGATCACAATCTAAATTTCAAGTGCAACGTTGAACTCTAATCCGGAATCTTTAGAAATAAAATAATATTAAATTTATTAAAATTATAAAAGTTTAATTTTATTTAATAAATAATACAAATTACCAAATACAAATCTTCATTACCAAAAAAATAAATTATTAAAATACAATATTTATTAAGCTTCATCACCAAACTTGTTCCAAATATTTTCTACTAAACTTGTAAGAAAAGTGATTTAATTGTGATTAGGATAAAGTTATATTGTTTGAAATAACTTGTAAAGTTGTGATTTCTAAAACACAAGTACAATATTACAAGGTTGCAATGCAGATAACATGTTTGTTGCTCAAAGGGAAGCCAAATATTGTATAAAGTGCAACATACATAGCATAGGTTGAAGTACAACAGAAAAACAACAAAACAACAAAACAAGCTTGAAGTACAACCAGTGAGATCAACCCATTTGCATTCCTTGGCCAGAAGACTCGCCAGACATGCGACCTGCCAAAAAGAAAACAGAACAAGAATGTTAATCCAATCAACTAGTGAGCCCAAATCAAAGACAAATGACTCACCACTCTTTATCTCCTTCCATTTTCTCAGAATCTCTTTGACCGGAGAAGGAACTTCGCACACCAAAGGAGAAGTCTTCCCATCTCCAACGACATTGAAGGCAAATAAGTCTCCAATGGCGCATCCTTTATGAGCACAGAACTTGCTCCACCCTTTTGTGATGTAATAGTAGCCACCGGATTCACTAAATCGCAGGTTCACAGTCCATGACTTTCCGTCTTCGCATACAAGAATCGCCTGTCGACATTGTTTCGTCAAAGCTATACAACTCGTAGCTGCCACGGGAAGACACTGCAAATACACAACATATCAACTACGTCTGTCTTGCTGAACATTTTAAGCCGTGAGACAGAAAACATTTAAACAACTCACTAGTTTGTCTTGCCGAACATTTGAAGCCGTGACCTCAGCCCTGAAACAGTAGTCGTATGACATTGTCCCTGTTCCTCCTGAAACATAACGAAACAATCATGTTAAAAACTTATGGCAATATGACCCTGAACTTTGATACAAGCTTACCAATCTCATTGACGTCATCAGCATCCGTGATCTGAGGAGTTGTATATTGAATATTGCAACAGCTTGGACCAAATGGTGTTACATGAAACACCATCTCTCCTTCGAGTTTGAATATGACAACGTCACCGACGCGAAGGTCATGGGCTCTAGCGAAATCCTCCCAACACCGACGCAATCGCCTTTCGTCTCTCTCTCGCGTTTTTTTTCTCCTCTATGTCAAATGATTTTTTTTTCATTACCCGAACAAGAGAAAGCAGCGACGCTTCCCCCTTCCGACACGTGGCCTAAGGATCAACAAGTTTTAATCCTTCTTAGCGGATTGATCCCTGGTAGTTGTAGACAAAATATTAATAAAAAATACCATTAAACCTAAGGATTAACCTTAAGGATTGCCAATGCACATGGTCTTATGGTTCTAATGGATTCTCCGCAAGTTTCTTCTAGACTAATTGAGATATTGTTGGTCCTGCCATCACAAAGGAGATTCAGAATTTCTTTTTAACAGAAAGTACACCTTTCTCTGTTAATACAAATTACATCAGGCTCATTCACAAGATTACATTTTCTACAAATGTTTCAGATTACAAACCTATTGTTCTTTGTAATGTCTATTATAAAGTTATCTCGAAACTGTTGTCCTTATGTCTAAAACCAGTTGTACAAAACATTATTTCTGAAAACCAATCTACCTTTGTACTTGGAAGAGTCATCTCGGATGACGTGTTGATTATGCATGAAATCCTTCATTATCTCAAATCTTCAGGGGCTATTATACACTGCTACATGGCTGTGAAGACATATATTAGCAAAGCTTACGATAGACTTGAATGGTCTTTCATAAGAGAAGTATTAGAAAGATTTGGCTTTCATTCTAGCTGGATCAATTGGATGATTCAATGCATCTCCACGGCCACGTACTCCTTTTTGATCAACAATGAAGTGGTAGGAAGCATCTCTCCACAACAGGGGATCCGACAAGGTGACCCATTATCCCGTACATCTTCATCCTTTGTGGTGAAGTCTTGTCGGGCCTCTACAAAAAAGCTCAAGCTTTAGGAACTCTACCGGGTGTGGGTGTAGCAAGAAACAGTCCTAGGCTAAATCACATGCTTTTTGCCGATGATACTATGTTCTTCACCAAGACGGACACTCATAGCTGCTCCAACCTGATGAACATCCTACATGAGTATGGATTAGCCTCAGGTCAGCAAATAAATGTTCTTAAATCATCTATTTCCTTCTCTGCGAAAACACCACCTGAAGTGAGAGATAGAGTTAAAGCGCAACTGGGATTAAACAAGGAATGCGGTGTTGGGAAATACATGGGTTTCCCGGAACATTTTGGTAGAAATAAGAAGGATTTGTTTGCTTCCATCGTTGATAAAATGAAGCAGAAGGCTCTCAGCTGGAACTCGAGATTCTTGTCCACGGTAGAAAAGGCAACTATGCTGCAATATGTGCTATCACCCATTCCTACTTTTGCTATGACTTGCTTCCAGCTCCCTGCAGATCTCTGCAAACAAGTACAGTCAGTCCTGACTCGTTTTTGGTGGAATGACATAGATGGTGAGAACAAATTAAGCTGGGTAGCGTGGGATACTTTTACCTCACCAAAAACCGTGGAGGCCTTGGTTTCCGAGATGTGCAGTTGTTCAACCAAGCGTTGCTTGCAAAGATAGCCTGGAGACTGATCACCAAACCCAACTTACTCCTAGCTCGCATCCTCATGGGTAAATACTGTCATAAGATTTCCTTCCTCAAGGTCAGTCCGGCTCCTTCTTGATCACATGGATGGAAAAGGATCCTTTGGAGTCGTGATCTCCTACTCAACCACCTGGGAAAAGTCATAGGAAATGGTAAATCAACAAGAGTCTGGGAAGACAATTGGATCAACACAAGCTCAGAGTTAAAATCGGTTGGTCCTATCCAACTTCAGGATCAAGATCTTTTTGTCTCAGACCTCTTATCTAGAGAAACAAAGGAATGGAACAAAGTTGCATTGGAAAGATTATTACCTGAGCTAATGGATCATATCCTTCTTATCAAACCTAGCAAGCTCAACTGTGAAGATTCTTTTGTGTTGACGCAACATAAAACGGGGACATACTCTGCTAGATCAGGTTACCACTCAACCCAACTCACCAAAATCCAATCGATCACTACACTCTTGGATGGTGAAGCCTGGAACTGGCAGAAGAATATATGGTTGCCTCCTCTCTCCCCAAAGCTTAAACATTTCCTCTGGAAGTGTTCCCGAAACGTTTTGGCAACAGGGGATAATCTAAGGCGCAGAAATATCACACATAACTCTACTTGTTTGAGATGTGGTGCTCCAGAGACCCTTCTACATGTTCTGTTTCACTGCCCCTTCGTCGTTGATGTGTGGGATCTGGTTCCTTGGGCCTCTACTTTTGATTCGGTACAAGCCATGTCTTTTAAACAGGAACTTCAAGCTTCTCACCGGCGCATTACACTGCCTCCAACTGGAATCATCACAAATTTATTCCCCTGGATCTGCTGGGGACTATGGATTGAACGCAATTAGTTAATATTTGAGAATCACTCCTCGACACAGCTACAAGTCTTAATCAAGGCGATTACCTCGTGTAAGGAGTGGGAGATAGCTCAATCGATCTTTCCCCCTCCGAAGCTCAGCATCGCACCACTACTATCTTTCCCCCTCCGAAGCTCAGCATCGCACCACTACTCCATCCTCCTCCTCCACAGACGACAAGTATGATCACTTGTTTCACAGATGCGGCGTGGAATCGAAATCGTATGGCGGCGGGACTGACTAGGATCTTCTTTGATCAGAGTCAGATTGAAATCGCCAGGGGATCGACTTTCCAAACTTCAGTTTCCTCTCCCCTAATGGCTGAAGCTTTAGTTCCGAAACACTCTCCTTCACGCGGTTACTCTCCACTACAAACACATCTGGCTCCATTCAGATTCTCAAGGGCTTATTCAAGCGATCAACTCGAAACGACGATCGATAGAACTCTTTGGTGTTCTAGCGAATGTTGACTCGATCACTTCTTCAGATTTTCTCTCGCTTTCTTTCTCGTTTGTTTCTCGTCGCTTCAATGGGCTTGCTGATTCCTCAGCAAAAACCTGCTTATGTTTAAACATCTCAGAGTTGGCCCGTTAAAAGCTCATTCTCTTTTATCTATAAATTCTCTGGTTGGCCAAAAAAAAGAACAAAAGTTAACAAGATAACTATAGTACATTGTAAAAACAATTAACTGGATTTTGGACAAAAATAAGAAAATTGTTATATATATCTTTAAAAATTAAAATTAAAATCTTAAAATAGTTTTTAAAATAATTTTTAGATTTTAAACTAAAATAAAAGTTCGAATTGAAAAAAATATTATTCAAAAAATATAAAATTATATATTTTTTATTTTTTATTTATTATATAATTATTAATATTATATACTATAAAATAATGGTAGAAGAGTTTTTTATTTTTATTTTTTTTAAATTGATCGTTTTTCTCTTTTTGTGTGTGTTTTTGGTGAGAAAAACTCATTTTTGTGTTTTTGAGAGAATTGCATTATAATATTTGTGAGATACTCTAAATAATGTTTTTAGTCAATAATGATGTTCCAAAGAATGTTAAAGTAGTGGTAGTGTTTCCATTGTTTTTCCTGTTTTGTTATCATATAATAGTTATTAGTCATATCAGTTGCCTTTTTTTTCCTTTTCCACCAAAAATGTGAAGAAGTGAACCATTGTTATAGTGACCGACGTTAAAATAAACACTGTTGTGAGTTGTGACCAATTTGATAGATAGAAAATAAAAATCGACAAAGATTAGATAGACATTGTGAAATGTGGACATTGCGTTGACTTGGGAAAACGATTATGAAATGTGAAAAAAATTGAAAATCTTCTATCGCCTCACATGGAGGGGACACACCAATTACCGTTGAGTCATCCCATTTTAGTGTAGAAATTTTATCAAAATAAATGTATTAAATAAATATAATAACTTTGCATACTAATATCTCTTAGAACATTTTCAACAAATCTCTTCATTTTAAAAAGAAACTAGATTTTGATCCGTGCATAAGAAGCGCGAGTATTTTTTTGTTGACCGTAAAAACAAATATTAAATAAATTTATAACTACTATTATACATATTATTTAAAAGCTGTTCTATTATTATTATTTCAATTTAGTCGGATGTTTTCATTGTATTTTCATATATGAATCAGATCTGTGGTCGTACCAATATCAATTTATTGGTATATAATAAGGATATGATATAATAAACAAATATGACAAAAATACTTTTAAAAGAATATGCAAAACTGTTATTAATCCACTTAAAAGAATATTTTTGATATATCAATATATATTTGACTTGCATAAAAATATTTTTTTTTATACGTATAATTTGATCAAGCGTTTATTTTTAATTTTTTCAATATATATTATATCTAGATTTTGATTCGCGCTTCGAAAGTGCGTTTTTTTCTAATTATAACCAAATTTTTTGTTTGTTATACAATATTAGTTTACAAAGTCGTATTATATTAAAGCAAAAGATTTTTTTAATATATATATATATAATTTTTTTTATGAATTAGTGTATTTGAGATTTTGTATGTATGTTTTTATTTAACTCTCTCTTAGAGTCTTGGGCTTCAATATTTTACTCGGATTCAAAAAATTGAATCGAAATCGATTCGAAAATACATGTTCAGTTCGGTTGGGTCCATGGTAAAAATATAATGGGGATTTTTCTGGACGTACGGGTCTCTATTCGAGTTTGATTCTATCCAAGGCCCAATCGGACATCTAAAATACCAAAATATTTTGTTTATATTAGGTATATTTCGTTATTTCAAATAGGTTTTCGGTATTACACGTTATTTTGAAGTGTTGAGTTCAGATTTTTGGTAATAATTTTTGGTTTCCAAAAAAATATTCAATTTCTAGAAATATATTTTTGGTATCCAGATAAAGTTTTGGTAGTTTTGTTTCTCTTTATCATATTTTAGATAAAATTTGGATTTTCAGATACTTCGAATATTTTTCGGGTTCTACTTCCTGAATCTATTTAAACTATAGAAGTTATATATATCCAGAAATCAAATTCATGTATTTTACAGCTCTTTGAATTTGGATCTAAACCTAGTCGGACTCTATAAGAACCGACACATGGTGAAATTTTTAAATGTCTAGTTAATAATAATAGCATACAAGTAAACATAAGTTAGAGTTGTTTTTGATATTGGAAAGTTATATTAAGAGTTAAAATGTTCATATTGAAATCATCGTATAGTTTTTCGTTTTTATTAACAAAATATAATTTTTTTTATCAAAGTATTAAATTATTAGCAAGATATTATATAATTACGGGAAAATAATATTTCTTTAATTACTATTAATATAATCATTAATAATAATGTTGTATCGTTAGAGAAAATAAAGGAGAAAATCAAAATATTAAAAAAAAGGTTTAAATAACTTTTTAAGTAGATTTATTTAAACTCTCTCTGTTTTAATAGTACTCCCTCTGTTTCATAATAAATGTCGTTTAAGGTCTTGGCACACGGATTAAGGAAACATTAATTTTACATATTTTCCGTATAAAAACACAATTACCTATACACCTCAACCAATAGAAAAATGAAAAACGACACTTATTTTGCAACGAAAAAATTTGTCCAAATTGACACTTATTATGTAACGGAAGGAGTATTGATCATCCTAAAAAAAGAGAACGAGAATGTGTTACTCTAACAGTTCCTCTAAAATTTATTCTTAAGAAAAACAGTTACATTTTAGTCTTTGGAAACTAAAATCATTAAATGTTCATAAACAAATAAAATATTACTATACAGATGGATGCTTCATTTCGCACATATATATTACTATACTGTTTCCAACCTATTCAACGGTATACATCATTAAAATTCAAATTATTATTTCTCATAATTCCCCTCATTATTGTCTTCTTATTTTATTTGTAATTACCATTCAAAATCTGTTAATAATTCACCATACATGCATCTCATATTATTCAATTCATATTAGTTTTTGTTCTTCTGCTCAAGTCGAAATCTCGAATATATAAGATGTCGTGGAACTTGGTGGTTGACTCGAATGTAACGCAAAACCAGAAGTCAAATTTTACTGATAATATACGTTTAGACTACTAATAAACAGTGAAGGACCTCACACAGATATAGCTGATTTTCACAAGAAAACAATGTTATATAAAAAACACTTGAGTGTAGCTAATGGACAAAAAAATCATTGGTTTCTTATATATTGGTACCTACCCAATTCAAACAACTAATGTCTAAAAATAAAATCAAACGAGTGTTCGGGAAAATTATTAAGATAACGAAAACTATCTGAATCTTAGCTAATGGACAGACGATCGTTTAAATTTTATGTTTGGATATCACAGAAGCCAGCTCACTGTCTTAAAATAAAAACAAAGAGAAGTATCGACGCAAAAGAAAAAAATTATATCATATATATACCGTTGTAAAAGAACGGGAATTTCGTCGGTCTCATTAACAATAGAGATGCTCCTTATATAAGGAGTTACAAAGTCATAATTCTAACGGCCTAAATACATAGTGGGCCGCTAATGAGTCAAAGTCTAGTAAACGAAAGCTTATTACAAACTAATGGTTGCTGAACATCCACAAACATATAATTCATAACGCTCTCCCTTGGATGCCAGAACCGTATAGAACTCGTAGTGTGCTTAATGTTGCCTCGTTAAAACCTCTCCTGGAAAACCCAAAACCCAATGTGGTA
>JABAYD010066298.1:0-10778 GCA_014822095.1 Diplotaxis tenuifolia | reverse complement strand
AACTTGAGTGAAGAGATTCTTCATCAAGTTGCAACAGTTTGTTTCTGCACGAGGCCCCAATAGAAACTTTGCATTTCGAACTTACTCAAACATTTGATGTCCTTGATATTGGAACGTGGATTACAATTGCTATTCGACGCCGTGTGCGTTACCTGATTATCAATATCGACTGTACTTCCAGTACAACTCCTGTTATACTCCCGTGGAGTTTATACACATGCTGTGGAATGCTTGTGACCTTGAATTTAACGAGTGTGACTCTTACGAATGCTTCTACCTTGACTTCTTTCTCGACCCTCAAAATTTTGAGGCTTATATCTGTGAAGTACCCCAGTGATGAATTTTTTAAGAGGCTTTTATCCAGTTGTCATGTTTCCATTTTCACAGTTAAGGTTCCTTCCCTCAAGATTGCAAGTTTGCATAAATCACCGGACAGATATATTGATGATGAAGATAGATTTGTGATAGATGCTCCTTCTTTGGAGCATTTGGATGTTTATACTTGTTCAGGTCGGTTTTGTACCATTGAGAATGACATGCCTAATATTGTATGCACGTTTTGACATTAATCATTGTGTTACGAAAATTCTGAGTGCTATTACTTCAGTGAAGGAACTCTTTCTATGTTCATCATACTCAAAGGTCAAAATCTTATTATTAAGTACTAAATATGAAAATTTTCATCATCGGAAAACATGTATGCTTAATATTTTTTTAATGGCACGATACATATTCTGTTGGTAGTGTCTTCCACCATCATGTGGATTTAACGATATACTCATGTCAGATAGAATGGTTGAATGTACTTATGCGTGTACTCATAGATTCCCCTAACTTAAGAGCCCTCATAATCGTACAGGTACTTACATTTCATCCCAAATCATTCATCTTTTAATTTCTTTATTAGTTTATCTGTTGCTATGATCTATAACGCATTGCATCTTTCAATTTATCCCAAATCATTCATAGCATTCAGGATCATCAACCACGCCCCTTCTGGAATGAACCGAGTTCAGTTCCTGAATGTCTGTTATCGAGACTTGAAACTTTTGAATGGTTATTTTATGAAGGACGAGAAGAAGAGAAAAAAGTAGTACGTAGCATTCATATTAAGAAGTGGGATGTTTGAAGAAGGTGACTATCTCCTAGGAAACCACGAACTCCGACAAGAAACTAGAGATGCTCAAAGAGTTATCATTGTCTTTAGGTGTTCACCAACGTGTCAGCTTGTATTCTACTGAAGCTACAGATCCAGACATATTCACAAGTCCAATAGCATCTTGTTGGTTCATGTTGATTTGAATCTCAGATATGCTTATTACAAATTTTGATTTTTTTTCCTTTTCCATATTATTTGAGCGTTATGAGATATATATTCTTGTGGTTCTTGCTTTATGCTCTGTTGTTTCGAAGAAAGATAAATAAGAGCATCATCATCTCTAGTATTTTATTTAATTTTTAAGTCTATCAATCTTAAATTAAGGGGGAGAAAAGAAAAGGGTGAGAGAGACGATACTCTCATGTAACTAAGAAGAATGTATGTGTAAGATATTTTTTTGGCAATGACTGTCGGCTCCAAAGATGTGATTTGGTATTTTAACCCGGCATGTATTTTAAGGACCTTATATTATACAAGAATTATATGGGCAAATTATATTGGTTAATTCATGTTTATCACAAATAATTGAAAGTGTTTCGGATATGAAAGATAAGTAGAAGCTTTATTTTTTTACCCTAATTGAGATGGCCAATTTGATCCAAAAACAGGTTGATGCAGCTAAGCGTAGATATTTATAAAACACGTAGTATTGTCAGTTATCGAATCGTCTAATGTAAAAATTTTATAATTTTTAAGGTCATAATAAATCAGTTTTATAAAAAAAAAAGTTGATGAGGTTTAAGTTAAATACCAATAACCAAAAGAAAAATCCTTAGTGGACAAAAATTAAGATCGCATCCATAACAAATTAGGGTTTCTTACTACCTGTTCAAAAGCCGACTACCATCAGATGGGTTATTTTGTTGTGTAGTTTCAGTCTTTCCTTTACTTAGGGCCTCACGGTGAAACTGAGAAAATTAGGGTTTGCGAATGGACAGGATAAGTTTCCTGCCCGATGATTTCCTTTTGGAGATACTTTCTTTGCTTCCTACAAAAGATGTCTTCACCACAAGTCTTTTGTCTAAACGATGGCGTTATCTTTGGAAGTTGGTTCATAAACTCGATTACGCCGATTGTGATAGGGATGCTGATCATGAGAGATTTGTGAGTTTTGTTGACAGATCATTGCTGTTAAGCACAGCTCCGGTCTTAGAGAGTTTGCACTTCAATATCCATAGGAAATGCAGCGACATAGATATCGGATTTTGGGTTAGAACTGCCGTGGAACGAGGTTTGCGTGAACTCATATTCGATTACTGGCCGTATCCTATTAATAACCCTAGTTTGCCTCAGAGTTTGTTTACTTGTGGAACACTCGTGGTACTTAAACTCACCAATGTATCCCTTGTGGATGTTACATTCCCAATATGTTTTCAGCTCCTCAAGACATTGCACCTTCATTGTGTGATTTACTTTGACGATGAAACCTCTCAAAAGCTTTTATCAAGCTGCAAAGTTCTTCAAGACTTAGACGTGAACCGAGTAAAGAACGACAATGTAACAATATTTTCTATTATTGTGCCTTCATTGCAAAAGTTAATCTACAATGGAAGATTTGCTACTCCTGAAGGCGTTCCCGAGTTTGTGATGAATGCTCCTTCTCTGAAGTTCTTAGAGATTGATGATGCCAGTAACGAATGTATGGTCGAGAAAATGCCTGAGCTGGTGTCGGCAAATGTTGAAGCTATCTATTGGAATACCGACAATATACTCAGTTCTCTTACATCAGTTAAACGTCTCTCGCTATGTTTACCCGAAGAGGTAATTAACTTACATTTACTTGAAAGTAGAAATCCAAAAATGTAACAAGTTACATCAACTTTTAATAGCTGTTTTATCATATTATTTGAAGTCTCCATTTCCTACTGGTGAAATCTTCCATCAGCTTGTGGAATTGGAGTTTTGCACGTGTGAGACGGAGTGGGATTTACTTATGTATTTTCTCAAACATTCTCCGAAACTACGAGCTCTCAGACTCAACGAGGTAAGTAATTTTAACCTTTATAGCTTTGTGGGTTTTTGGAGATATCATCTCTTAGTATAATATACTGTAGTGGTTTATTGTATATTCAGAGACATGGTGACATTTTTGGAGAGCGAATAGATCACTGGGACGAGCCAAGTTCAATTCCTGAGTCGTTGATGTTCAGTCTCGAAACTTTGGAGTGGACAACTTACAGAGGGTGGCAGGTAGAGAAAGAACTCGCAACGTTTATCTTGAAACATTCAAGTCTTCTAAAGACAGCGATGATCTCACCACGACCCACCAATTTGGAGGAGAAACATCGAATGCTCACGGAGTTGGCACTTTTGTCTAGAGGTTCAACGATATGTCAGCTTATGTTTGGCTGAATGTCTGAAACCATCTCATTTTAAAACAATTTTGTTGCATTTCTTAAACCATTTGCTCTGTTTATCTCATTTGTCTTCTCTATATTTCAAAGTATTAGAATGATTTGTCGACATTCATCTTGTTTTTTTATGAATTTTTATTTTAAACCAATAGTGAACATTAATTAGATATACGGTTTAAGGGCTACAGTGGACAGTAATCAACATGGAGTGCAGTTACTGAACCATACAAAGGTCGTGGCCAGTGAAAGGATGGCCTTGGTTTTTTTGGATTTTTAATTTCTAAGGACAGTAGCTGTTTCTTTCCTTGTGATTTCCTCCTGCTATATACTTCCATACGAACAAACGTCTTGATCACAAGTATTTTGTCAATCTTTGGAAGTTAGTGTCTAACTTAGACCACATAGATTGTGATAAAAATGCTGATCATGGAAGATTGGTGCTGTTTGTTGACAGTTCTTTGCCTTTAAGCACACTTCTGATGTCAAAAGAGTTTGCATTTCAAGTTTGGTAGGCAAAGTAGCGAGATATCTATACTATTATTTCTAAAATATTTCTGATATGTGAATGTTGTCATTTATAATAATTTGATGTTTATTTTTTAAAAAACATAAATAATAATTCATTATGTTGATTTTTGAATTAGTTAAATACTAACTAAGAAATGTTCGTTAGAATATTATATCTGCATGAACGGACAAATATCTATTGTAAACTAGCTGACTGCCTCATGCTTATTGACTTAATAAACTCTCGCGGTACTTAAACTAATACCTGCATCGCTTGTGGGTATTAAATTTCTGTGGGTTTTCACTTTTCAGCACAAGACATTGATCAATACTATCTCCGGCTCCGTTCAATTTAGTTATTGTTATATAGTAAAAGTTTCTATTTTAAAATAAATGTCGTTTTATAATCTCAATACAAAATTTATTAGATTTATACATTATTCTATTTTTATAAATTGAAATGTGGTTAAATGCATAGATAAGTGTGTTTTTATCTATAAAATATATAAAATTAAATATTATTTATATGTGTGCACAAACCCAAAATCAAATAAAATAAAACAGAAAGAGTATATTGCAAAGATAATTTTAAGATTGCAAGAATATTTTAACGTTAATTAGATAAAATTTCCTATGCAAAAGAAGTGTCCAACTTTAGAGTACATCAATTGCGAAGGATGCTGATAATAAAAGATCTAAGAATATAAAAGAATAAATTAAATTAAAGACCACTTATAAAAACCTATTTTGAAATTAAAGAATCATTTAGGTTTGAACTTGAATCAAATAAGATAATTACCAAGTTCTAATTTATTGATTTTTAGTTGATGGTTATTTTGATAAACAAGTACAACAAAATTCAAATGACGCAGCTATCAAAACGTTAAGATCATCTCTAATGGTTGATTCTATTTTTTTAAAAAAATATTAACTCTATAATAAAGTTAAGTTTTACTTTAATAGTATTATATTTTAGAGTTATATAATAGATTCATTAACAAAACAAAAAGATTATTATATATATAGAATAAACCTATAGAATATTACTTTAACTCTATAATAAAGTTAAGCTATTATATAATAAACTCTATAATAAAGTTAAGTTATTTTATTTTATATTGGAAAATAGAGTTGGATCAAAGATGTCATAATTATAATATTTAAGAAATTGTATTGATCATATTACTATTATAGAGGATCTACAGATCACCAAAAGAGGAGACCCACACATACTTAGATCATTTCAGCGAGAACATGTGTTCCGCATCAATGTTGATAATACTTTTCTTTAGACGGCAGGAGTTATTGCAATCAGCGTCGTACAAGCACGCGAATACAACGTATCCCTTTGAACTATCAAAAGGCATTTTTCGTTAGTATTTAGTTGGGGTATTGATACACCTTGAAGATTTATACGCGTAGACAGAAACAACAAAAAGTGAAATGACGGTTGTTCTCTTAAGTTGTTCAAAGCCTAGTTCCATCTCATTTAGCTTTTGCTTTTTTTCAGTTCAAAAAAACATTAAGTGAAATGAGATGGAAGAAGACCTGAATAATTGTTATGGGCCGTCGAGTATAAAAGAACCCAAAGGGTGAGTTGGTGAGTTTAAGAAATTTCTAGCGTTGTATTTAATTTGTTTTGCTGGAGAGATTTCAAGATTGGCAACTACAGTCCTTCATCGTGATTGAAATTCTTGTTGAATAATACTTCTGGAGTTTTAAAACATGAAACTATTATTTTTTTTAAACATTGATGAATATTTTTTGCAAAAAGATAAATCAGTTTTTTGAATAAATTGGATGTTAATTTAAAATAAATTGTTTATTGAATAAAATTATTAAAAAAATAAAATAGTTTTCAGTGAACTTATTTTTATTAAAATAATTTGTCAAAAACTTGAGAATATTTATTGGCAATGCTTTATTTTAAAAAAATAAATTAAAAGAGATGACTTAAATTATATTTTCTCTTTTTAAATAGATAGCTAATAACTTAACCATTTAATGCGATGTCTACCAAGCGATTATAATCTCTTGCGACAAGATAATTTATAGCGATATAGCGTATTGTGTACACAAGATGAAATATCCAAAAAGGTATAAGGCCTCAGAGATCTTGGTGGTTAAACATCATCAAATGAATTTCTTCATCAAGAGTAGCAAATATTTTTATTACATCACCGGCCAAATCCAAAACAAAAATCCTTAAAAAATTGTACTTAAATCAAAACTCAAAAGCAAAGAGTACTGATTGATGATGAATGAGTCAAAAGTAGCTGGTAAATAATCACATTTTTTATCAGTGGGAATCCGAATGATTTTTTTCATCACTCTCACCATCATCAAACAATTAAAACAGATTTAAAAAATATTAATAACCAAACTATTTAGCTAAGACGAATAAAAAATCGAACGAGAGATTGATTGATAGATGTATCTGCGTAGTCGCCGAAGATCCTTTGTAAAAAGAAACAAAGAAACTTCGGAAGACAAGAGGCAGAGCAAGCTTACGGAGGTACGTAAGCTTACAGGATACAAAAGAGAATCCATCATCTCTTTAGCCTAACGATAGATTCCTTGATCCATTCAAATGAATCAAGTAATTGCAAATTAGGCTTTTCTTTGGATAGTCAATCATACAAAACAACTATTAACATGCGCCGAAGAAGAAACGATTTGATTGGATATGTAGCAGAGAGTCGACGAGAATGAGTATATATACGGTATGAAAAACCCTAGGGCGACAAAAAGCCTTATACTGTTATGAGCCCATACAAATAAGCCCATTATGAGAAACAATTCATAATCAGGATATGAGTTGTAGGCCTGTCGCTAGCTATGTATGCATCATGTGTGGTTAGTGCTTACTTAAATTAGTGCAGATATGAGGAAATAAATATCTGACAACGTTTCGTAAAGGACCGCAGCAAAAATAATTGTTGGCTCATGGGCCAATTTGCCAGAAAATGTAAACCAAGAATTAAACGTCGACAACATGTAGTCGGGATGTGCAGCTTAATCTTATGGATTTGGCACATATTGCAATTCCCTCAAATCATCATTCCAATAAGTCCCCTAGGGCAAAACGATAAACTACATGTAATGTAATGTCAGACCTGTCTATATTTTTAGCAACACCCGTCTATTTTATTTTATTTTGAAACACCGGTTATAATGTTTAGAAGAAGTAGAACAAAAGATTAATACAGACTTATATGTTCTTCTTTGGTGGCATGTATAAGTTCACCACGCGCTTGTTGATTGGCTGAAGCGGCCTAGCATTTGTATCCGAACCCTGTTAAACAATTATTTAAAATAATGGAAATGGAATTCTCAGTTGAAATATACTCTTAAACATTTTGGGTTTACCTTATTATTATTTTATCCCTTTCAAAATACAAGATAATTAAGAATTTTTTTTATGTTTTAAAATATAAATTCATATTTCAGTATAACTTTTTAAGTTCGTCAAAATAGTGTAACCAATAATAATTTATCATCTATTTTATAATTAATTGAATCATTTTATTTTATATTTTAATGAAATTATTGATTAAAGAAATTTTTTAACTGGTGTGCACTATTCTAAAACTTCATGTATATTAATTAGAACAGAGAGAAAAAATGAAAAAGCATTTTGACCTTGCCTTGAATATTATATTTAGAAGAAGTAGTCATATTTTCACACACGGTTTTTATGTTGAGAAATATGCAATTCAGCTATGTTGAGAATTACACACGGTTTTTATGTTGAGAAATAAGCTATGATGTGGTCTTGTTTAATAATTAATAAGTGGGAATCTAATGACTGATGAGAAAACTAAACAAATAGAGAAAAACTTACATCATGTACAGCCGCGCGGAGAAGCTTCACTTGCTGACTTGTTACGGTCCTAATCTGAAAGTGTATAGAAGGATTGGACAATTTTTTTTGTGAAAGGGTTTTCATTAAAGTAACAAGGTTACTGACAGTGTGACGCTAAGACATTACTGAGCAAAATAACATGATATAAGATGAAGTGAAGACAGATATTAAATTATAGCCAGTTACGCAAATCATCTACAAATGTTTTAATTATATTCACAGTCCTCATCCATGAACATGAATCACTATGAATAGCGAATATAAGTTGGTTATCAAAATTCAAAAATTAATTAAAATATCAAAGAACGCTATAGCTAGCTTTTAGAAATAATTAGTAAGTTACCTTTCTGGAAACTGACCAAATAACATGTTCAGAACATGGAGGAGTGGTAAGTGATCCAAGATATCTATAGTATTGTTTTGATTTGAAAGTGATTTTTTTGGGATCAATCATCCCGACAAATTCCTCGGACTTGTGTGTAGCAGTTATCTTCTTTAAACGTTCTTCCAACTAATAAAAACGAAACTAAAAGATTTGAACCTTTGCGATCATTAGTGGAAAAAAATAGTTATGAATTAGGTTGAGAACGGAATACCGAACGAAGAAAAGGGTCAGGTGCTCCAATATTGTATAAGAACGCGACAACAGCGAAACGTCCACTTTTGCTCTCATGAACCATGTGTTCCTCAAGAGCATACCTATTTAATTATGTCACATTTTGCATTTTATTCAATTACCATATGCATTAATTCATACATACAAGCATGATAAAATAGTTTTTTTTGTTAGTTCTCTTACACTCAAAATATTGGTCTTGAACAATATCATAAACATTTGTGGATGATTTTAAACTCTTGTTTTTTTTTTTGAACTTTTTTAAACTCTTGTTAACCCTTCATTTAGACACTGGATCGGTGTATTTATTTAAATTCGAATCATCATTTCACAATATTCAGAAAATACGTACGAACAAAATTGTGTTGCAATGCCCTGTTTCAAAAAAAACACAAAAACAAAATTTTGTTTCAAGCCCCATATATACCAAAATACCACGTTGTCCTAGACGGTTAAAACCAGCCGAAAAACAGTAGGTGAATTTTGACCAAAAAAAACAGTAGGTGAATATTCAATATTTATGTACTAAAATTTTTATTAAAAAAAAACTGGACACCGATTTTGAATTAAGACAGTTTTACATAGATGCAACTTTACATAACAGTACAGTCAAAGGATGAAAAACAGAAACTCATGTGAAGCAAAAGAGATGGGAAGAGTAGTTGGATCTTTTATCATGCATTCTATTAAAAGAGGCTAGGGTTGGACGAGGATATGGTAGCCAATTCTTAGACAGTTTTAGTTCTGTTTACCAGTGAGATAGCAATCTTTAAGTTATTAGGTGATGATGGTTTACATTAGTTTTAAGTTTCAGTTTTTTATTTTTTAGATTTGGTTTTTTATTTTGGTTTTTGGTTTTTTTTCAGTTTTTGGTTTTCATTTTTAATTTTAGATTTCGCTTTTTGTTTGCTGTATTTTTAATTTTTCAAAGAATAAAAAAAGCAACACATTGTTTTAAAATAATAAAAAAGCAATAAAATATTTAAAATTAAAATTTAATAAAATAGAGCGATTATTATTTAAAATATAATATAATAACATCTTTTAAAAATATTTTATTTCAAATATTATACTCAGATACAAATAAAAAATATTTATAAATTATAAATAGAAATCATTTAACATTTTGAAACTATCTATAAGATTTCTTATACAAAATATTTTGATTTTTAAAAATTTGAATGACTATTTACAATTTAATAAATATTTGGTATTGAAAATATTTTTTTCATAATATTTATTTTCTAATGTGTTCAATAATTATTAAAATTATTCAATAAATATTTTTATAGAAATTAATAACTAAATGTTTATAATTAATTAATAGAATATAAAATATCTAAATTTATTTACAGATATTAAACACAAATAAATTATTTTTTCTTAAAATTTAAATGATATTTTATCTATGAAAAATATGAGAATTTTATCTTTATATAAATATTATTTATTTAATTTTCAATTAATTAAAATATAGTATTTTGTACAAAGGAAAATATCATTTTTGTATTAAAAACCCACAAAAGTTGGGTTTTTGGTTTTCTTCATAAATTGGTTAAAATTTGGAATCTCTAAATTTTAGGGAATCTATTTGTAGAAAAAAATGATTGGCAAATTAAATGGTTTTTACAAAATCAAAAACATGTCTGATGTCAAAAAAAAATACAAAATCAAAAACTAAAATCAAAAACTTGATTTGAAGAAAAATGATTTTTATAAAAACAAAAATTAAAAATAATCATCCTCTAGATATGGTAGAATAGAAATGTACGAATAGGTGTACCTTTTGCCATTGATTGAGTGTTCGGAAGGAAAATGCCAATGAAGCTGTTGAAGTTTATATTTTTTCCCACTAACAGTGATACCTATATCTTTATTCCCTCCTTTAAATTCCAACTGCCATATTAACAAGAAATAACAAAAGAATTACATTATTATGACCAAAAATGCAATGAACATGGAGTGGTGGTTTGAACGGTGAAGAATTCCTCAGTGGGTTTAGAGGCTAGAGCCATGGATTGAAATCCCACAAACTTTAAACCTTCCATTTTGGACTGTTCAGTAGGCACTGCAAATATGCTTAAAATAATAATAGAAATTCAGCTTTCTCCGTGCAACTCTATTTTATTTTATTTGAAAAGAAAACTTTATTTTATTTTTCACTCTTTTTTTTCATCAAACTTTACTTTGATAAATTGTTACTCTTCATGAATGGAGAAAGTGTTCATAGAAAATGTAAACAAAGCCATCAAGCCAAACAAACAGCTATTACTTTTA
>JABAYD010066289.1:0-16911 GCA_014822095.1 Diplotaxis tenuifolia | reverse complement strand
TGATCCAAGAAGTTGCTCCATCTCCATAGTCTCCAAATCTTTTGTCTCTTCAATTACGGAGACAATGTGCTCAAATTTTGAATCTAACGATCTAAGAACTTTCTCCATGATTCTCACATAACTTCTCACCATTTCTCTTTAGGTTATTTGTAACCGTCAAGACTCTTTAGAAATAATCTGAGATGAGTTCTCCTTCCTTCGCTTCTCCCATGCTTCTTTGGACGTCTTTGCTCCAGCAACCTTCTCAAATGTATCTTCATCTAATCCTTGATAGATTAGATAGAGAGTCTTCTTGTCTCTCTTCCTTGAATCTCTCAAACTATCCTTTTGAGTTTGAGATAAACCACCATCATTCTCCGGTTCAAGAAAACCTTTCTCTACTACCTCCCACACATCATGTGCGCCTAGGATCGCCATCATCCTTAAACTCCAATTATCATAGTTGATCTTCGTTAGGACCGGAACTTGGAAGGGAACACCACTATTTGCCATCACCGTAGCTCTGATACCACTTTGTTGGGAAAGTTTAGCCGGATAACGTTTCTTATAGCGGTTAAGATGGAAGTTAGACAGCTACTGTAAAAGTTAGCCTCCGTATTTAGAAGAGAAATTTGTTATTCAAGCTTTGTATTTAGAGAGTATTTTGTAACTCTTTTAGAAAGAACTCTTTCCGAAAAAACTACTCTTTATTTATGATTGCTTTTGTTTATTGTGGGATGATCTTACAAGTGAACCAAAAACCCCTATTTATACTAGTAAAATAGATCTAGAGTCTTCTATTTGCCTTATCCATTAAACCTTCTACACACTTCTTCTTGATCTTCTTGGGTTAAGGCATTATTGTGCTTATCTTGGGTTAATAAGGGAACTCAAAACAAGTTTATTCTTTCAACAGTTTAAGCCTTTTCAGTTTCTCCGATACTCTCTTGATTTTGTTTAAATTTTTCAGTATTTGGGTTTAAGCATTTAAAAAAGTATAATTGTGAAAGGAAAAACATGAGCTTACCTGGTAATGAAGAAGAGAAAAGAGAGGAAGAAGAGAGGAGAGAGATTGTTTGGTTTCCAAGAAGAGAGGAGAAAAGAGAAGAGAGTGAAGTTTAGTATAGTAAAAAGTGCTAAAGTATTTAAACATACACAATGTGTGTGGCAAGTCCAATATGCTTTTAATTGTAACTAGAAACCTATGTTTCATGGAATAAAATAAAGATATTTAAATTCAAGGGGATTAACGTAACTATTAAAAAATAAGCAACATATGATTTTAATTGTTTTTTTAATGTTCACTAGCTGTAAAAATCAGATCCCTATAAAAAAAAGTTTTGCATTATGATAGATAATTGGGTATCTTTTATTTGGCTTATGCAAAATTATTAAAATAACATGAGACTAAATACTAATAACTGACAAAAAAAACATGAGACTTAATAAACTGTGTGTGTCAAATAAATAAATCATTTATAGGTTAGGTTCATTGTTGAACAACCGCTATTAAAAAAAAAACTTCTATCTTTCTTAAAACACCTCTAACCTCTCACTACAAAAACATCAAAACCCTAGCTCCGGTGCGACGGCCACCGTAGCTGGAGGCTCTCTCTTTCCCCCTTCCTCTTTTCTTTTCGCTTTCCTTTCAATCGTTTCTTATACATGTCTCTTTGCTTGATGTTCTGGAAACTCTGAAACTACCGGAAATTCATAGTGTTTGATAGAAGATGGTTCATGGCTTCTTTTGGAGCAACAACGAGACATGTGGACGAGGGTAGAAGTGAGAGTCATCTTTTAGGACTGAAGGAGGAGCAGATCTAGTTTTCTCTTTTTTAGATCTGTGGCAAATCCTTCATGACGGCGGCGCGTGGTGAGACGAGGCATCTCTTCCACCATGGATCTCCTTCCCTTTGCGGCGGTGAGACTATTGGAAGAGAAAAACAACGGCGGGTGAAAGGCGGTTTGATGACTGGTTCTCGGAAGCAACGTGTGTCAAGGTTCGCGATGTCGGAGTGGTCTCCCGCCGAAGTTAACCTTACGACGGCACGTGGCAGAGGCTCTGCATCCCAGCGCCGGAAAGGACGTTCCGTTCATAACCGGCGGCAAGAGTTCTGCACCGTTAGAAACTTTAGATCTGCGATGTCTGCTAGAGTCGGTTGTTAAAGTCCACCTTTTCAGTACGAACTCTTATGTTCATTTTGTGGCTGAGGATCGAGACATCGAAACCCAGAGATGTGAGCTGAGGTTCAAGAATGCGCCTTTGGGGAAGTTGTTGTTGGGACATGGGCTTCACTCCGATCTTCTGGAACCAATAATCTGGTTATAACTGTACTTGAATTAAGTTTTCATTTTCTATGTGAGTAGATGTGTTCGTATCATTAGGTCGAATTAGGTAGTTTAATGGAACGATCTCATTCCGTGTCGTGGGATGATTTCTGTTCCTTTGGGTTTTAAAATACAATGGGATTAAATCGGGTAGCGTTGGATTCTCTATAGTGATTCAGGGTGGTACTAGATTCTCATTTGTATTATGCGGTAAAAATCTGTTGTGGACTGAACTGGTTGTACCCAACCTTTGGATGAATATAAGTTGTTGTTAAGCCAAAATAAATAAATAAATAAATCATTTGGGCCAAACATATGGGATAAGTTTGTAAATCTATTCACTTCCTTCCTTATGTTGAAGTCACTGGTAATACACATCAGCTTCCGATCAACACGCAATACCACTTCCAACTCTAAAACGTACGTTTCTGTTATGAATCCAAACACATATTTTCAAGAATCGTGATTCCCATGCAATTCCAAGCATTTCGCTTCCGCCTACGATTCCGTAGCGAGAATCGTAGCTCCACCAGCATTTCCATGCAACGTAGTTAGAAACTCATAAAGTGTCTTAGAAGGTAAAAAAACTCTTTTAAAATGATTTCGTCAACTTTCTTAAAACAATCTCAATCTTTTTTTTAACGCTTTGTGTTATTGAATAAATCTGTAAAATTCACACATAGCCAAAAGCCAACAAGAACAAATGCAGATAAACAAATGTTGCAGAAAAAAGATACCAGTAAGCATCATATGACAGGAAAACTCCACGGAGTCAAAGAGAGAACCCCAGTAACAGATAGTGAGGATCTATGAATGGGTAGCTACTAGCCTAAACTCAAGCCATTGCAAAGTTACTCTCAATAAAGTTACTCAGATCCATTGAGTACAATGTCTATTCATTGCCACACGTGATTTTATCATGGCGAGATTTGATAAAGGCATGACAGCTCCACCAAACATAACCAAAGTAACACATATCGATTGAGGCAGAACAACACACATGCTCGAGCGGCAAGAATCAACACCGTAAAGATGGAGTGGCATGTCGGATCTGTCAGAGAAGAGATGGGATCCTCTCCGATAAGATCTAAACTTCATGAAAATATGCAATAAATAAACTAAGCGAAGTCAAAGAAGACGGGGATCCTCTCCGGCGCCATCGAGGAGCAACAGACACCGGAGAGGACAAGATCTAGCAGATGAAGATTGGCGGCCGAGAGAAAATTGGAGAGAAAACCCCAATCCTGACTAATTCTCTTCAATAGTCTTTTGTCAATCTCAATTTTAAGAGGGCAATTAAACAACATTCCATAATTAATTAAACGAGGAAAAAAATCTGTTGAGCCCAACGGATTTCAAGCAATTCACCAGTTATCAGATTCATAGGTTTTTCTCTAATTATGGGCCATTAAATACAACCGTCATCTTTCATCATCAATGTGACGATATCCCAGTACACTTGCAACCTTATTTCTGATTAATTGTTTATTCATATTGGTTAGGTACCATTTTAGGTTAGAGGAAACTTCTTGATCAAACATTTTAAATTTAATATCTGACTTTCCAAACAAGTTTCACATTTTAACAACACGTTAAATGTTGATAACTTTTAGTCTAAAAGAAACATTATCATACACAAGTCAAATAATAAGAAATATAATTCTTTGCTATATCATTATTCATGAACAACCTGTAAGCGTGGGACGCAAGCTCATTTTGACGGTCCAGATTGTTCTATTTTCGCGGGTATTGTAATCAGGTGTGGACTCGGGCAAACTTTTTGAGATTCTAGTCCAGAAAGTTCTTTATTTCTTAAAATACCCTTATTATTTAATATTATTATAGAAACCTCCCCGTTATTTCTGGTGAAGTCCTCGGTAGTTGTTGGTAAGTTTCTGACTTCGACGTTTGAGGGCACGCGCGTCAAAGCTGAAATCCATCATTAAGACACGTGTCATCAACAAGGGCTTAGTCTTAGCCGACTGTAATCCACAAACTAAAATACCGTTCTCTAATTCGCCACCATAACCGCCACGTGTACAAAACTTCACCGGCTATACCCAGTCACCCACAATTCGACTTCTTCTTCGTATAAAAGAGAGGATGATGACAGACGAGTGAGAGAACTTTTGTCTGTGCCAGGAAAAAAAAACTCGTAACTTTGAAATTGTCAAATATACTTCGGACACAAGTGATCGAAGAATCGATCTTGTTATAAGTTTATAGTTTCTGTGAAAGTGAAATTGATTGCGAAAACAGAGAGAAAGAGATGGTAGCAGAAGCAGAGGTTGTATTTCAACAGAGTTTGACAGTGGTTCTAGATATTGACGGAGTTTCTTCCGCCGTCATAATATCTCCACTTTCTTCTCCTAAATTGGGTATCCGTCGATCAGCGGCGTCGGTTTCCGGCGGTTTATCGACTTCTCCGGTGGTAAGTATCAATCTTTCCGACATGTTTAAGATTTTGTTTTTTTTTGTTCTTTCTGAAAATTAATCGTCTATAATTAGCAATTAAACCAAATTGATGGGTATCTTTAAGATTCTTCAAAGAATGCGACTTTATAGGAAAACGAAATTATCTGGAACACTTCCGACATGATCTTTAGGTTTCTTAAGCTTTAGATGAGATATGTTAGATGCTTGCTGTCTTATACTTTGCAAAGGAACTGAATTTAAAGCTGGTGGCTTTGAGAGTTTTATGCTAACTCTGTTATTGTGTTTGTTAATATGTCTTGTCTTCTACTTGTGTTTCATTTATTGAATTTTCTCAATTGAGCATGAGTTTTATACTAACTTTTTAGGGTCTAAATCAGGAGGATGGTTGCGATTCTAGCGTCCCGGTTTATGTCCCAACCATACGGGTCTGGAAGCTACGCTGATATAGGGCCAAAGAGATCCATGGAAGACGAACACATTTGCGTAGATGATTTATCCTCCCAAGTTGGCTGTCTTTTCGATTTGCCAAAGCCAAGTGCTTTCTATGCGGTAACCTATCATTGTTTCCTTCACAAAAACTCTAAATACTTTTTTTAAAGATATAAGAACCTGACTTAGTGTGCTTTTTGTAGGTTTTTGATGGTCATGGAGGATCAGAAGCAGCAACGTATGTAAAACAAAATGCCATTAGGCTTTTCTTTGAAGATGATAAGTTTCCACAGACATCGGAAGTGAATAGTGTTTATGTGGAAGATGTTAAGAGTTCTTTGAGGAATGCGTTTCTACAAGCTGATCTAGATTTGGCTGAGGATTGCAGCACCAGCTCTTCTTGTGGTACCACGGCTCTTACTGCTCTTATCTCCGGAAGGTACGTGTTTAGATCTTGTATTAACTACTTACTAGCCCGTACTAGTGGTCTATGTGGTTTAACTTAACTATATGCTACTTATTCTCCTTTGCAGAGTCTTAATGGTTGCAAATGCTGGAGACTGCAGAGCAGTTCTTTGCAGAAAAGGAAGAGCGATAGAGATGTCTCATGACCATAGACCGATCAATCTACTCGAGAGAAGAAGAGTAGAAGAATGTGGAGGTGTCATTGAAGACGGTTACCTAAACGGAGAGTTATCTGTAACACGAGCTCTCGGAGACTGGGACATGAAACGCACACCACACGGTTCCTCTAAATCACCACTTATCTCCGAACCTGAAATCAAACACATTACTTTAACTGAAGACAGCGAGTTTCTTGTAATGGGCTGCGACGGGAATTGGGACGTCTTGACGAGCCAAGAAGCGGTTACCATTGTGAAGCGTGGCTTAAACAGACACGACGATCCCACAAGGTGTGCGAGAGAGCTTGTGATGGAGGCTCTGAGGCTGAACATGTTTGGTAACTTAGCAGCGGTTGTAGTAAGATTTGTGACGGGAGAACGAGCTGGTGAGGAGGCAGCGGTTTCGTTGGAGAGGAAACAGTGTTGTAGCCTTACTCCGGAGGCTTTCAGGAGCTTGAGGAGTCTTTTGGATGTGTGAAGCTATTGTGTTCTTGATGACACTGATGATAATGACGAAAAATCTCTTTTGAAATATAGATTTGTAGAATGTTTTACTATATATGATGATGATGTGTGATTGTGTCTACAGTTTTGTGTACAAGCTTGTTTTGATTGTTTTGGTGTATAGTGAGAAGAAAACAGCTTGATCTCATCTTTTATTAATTAAACTAATGATTTCAGTATTAATTAAGATACTATATAAAAAGAAAGATTTACATTCTAGGACACTTCATCACTTTTTATTATCATTCTAGGATAATTTCTATTACACAGACACTTTATCACACAATGCTTGTCCAAACGTAACCAAACTAAAACCATCTAGTCTGCTTTTGACTAAAAACCCCCAATCTGCACTTTTTAAGTTGTCACACTTTTAGGCGGGCAATAACCCTGACTATCCATCCTTTTTTCCATCCAACGGCCAATAAAACATTGAACAAAGTGTGACAATGACAGATATCTACCTAATTTCTGAACCATTTGATCATCATCTCACTGTATCAAATCGACGGACTAGATTTTTTTGATTTTTTTTGGATATGTCCATGTCTCCCACAAACATGATTATATGTTGAAAATTCTTATATGTTGCGGTTCTATCCTATTTTATACCAAATACCCAAAAAAAAAACATAACGTATTGGCGGTGAAACAAATCCACTCACCTTATGTGGTTTATACATATGTAATATGTACACGATTATACAAACGTACATTATAAACACACTTATATGTATACCATCCGTGTTCATATAACTATACAATGTACACTTTTTAACGTACATGTATGTTACTTATACATCAACATTATGTACACTACTAAACATAAGTTACATTTTCTTGGATGTTGATGAAAACTATGTTACTTATACATCAACGTTATGTACATGGGTGCATCTCATGTCTAAGAGACAACATAGATGTTTGATGAAAACTATGTGTACACAAATACTCAGTTATGTACACCAGCCGTGTTTATAAAACTATACTATGTACACTCTTTGATGTACACGTGTGTTACATATACATCAACGTTATGTACACTACTAAACATAAGTTACACTTTCTAAGATGTACCCGGCCCGGTTTGTGTACAATTATGTACATGGGTCTCATCTTTAAGAGAACGTAGATCTCGATGAAAACTATGTGTACACAAATAGCCAGTCATGTACACCAGCTCATTCATGTAAACGATGTAGACATGGGTACATCTCATTATTAAGAGACAACGTAGATGTTGATGGAAACTATGTGTACACAAATACTCAGTCATGTACACCTTCCGTGTACATAAAACTATACAATGTACACTCTTCGATGTACACGTGTGTTACATATACTTGAACGTAGATCTTGATGACAACTATGTGTACACAAATAATCACTCATGTACACCATCTCATACATGTAAACTATGGACACTCCTACTCATACATGAACACTACCCACGCCCCTAAGCCACACTCATACTTGCAAACTTCACCCAGTGATACATTCACACAATAGTGTACATGATTACGAAAGGCAATGACGGCCTTGTACATGAAACACTACTTTCATGGGAATCCACGCAACAAACAAGTGTACGACGTAATGCCGGTGTGACGGGATTTCTCTCCGTCATAGCTCTGCCGCCTAAGCCTTCAGTACAACGACCTAACGAAGCTCCACAAGGTTCTCAAAAGGCTAAGAAGCAATTATACGAAGACAAAAAGTCACTTCCACTTTCAAACAAAACTATTACCGGCGGCAGCGACTTTTCTCCTCTCGCTGCGCCTACGAGCGGTCGACGATACAATGAAATCGGCTAGTGTTCTCACGGTTGTCGTCTAGCCCAACAGTCGCTTCTGTTAAACACACAAAAACACATGAGAAATTTTACAAATTACCAAACCCTAAACGCAAAATTGAAGCGCAAATAACTCACCCCCTTAAATCTCCACGCCTCCTCTACTTCTTGTTCTCGTCATCGAAACTTCAATGGCCAAAACTCTCTCGTTTTCACCGCAAATCTCCTAATCGTCGCCGCCGCAAACCCCCAAATTAGATGAAATGGAGAAAACAAAACAAATGAGATAAAGCAGTTTATTTTCTATATTATAACCGTTTCGTTTTTCCTACGGGTACACCAGTTTTTTTTTAAATTTGAAATATTTTTTTTCCACTGATTCGAAATTCAAAATAATTCCTAACTAGATAAATTGGACCCATGACAAAATGCTCTAATTAGGTTTTTTTTAAGCATTTTCGGTCTTTTCACCAACAAAAATACCCTTATAGAATGTAGTCATGTAGATAACAATAAAAAGAATCAATTCTGTGAATAAATATACATATCTTAATTGGAATCGAATTGATTTAGTGTTGTTCCTTGTGCTTAACAGTAATCTTTTTTTAGATTTGGAGAGTTGGGCGATAGAAGCGAAGCAAAGCAAAGGCAGACGGAAGTGATGTCCGGAGGAATCGCACGTGGTCGACTCACAGAGGAAAGGAAAGCGTGGCGTAAGAACCATCCCCATGTATGTTATTACCCTCTCTCTTCCTCTCTTTATTCATTCTCTTTTCTTCGCTTTCTCTTACTTGGAATCGAATCCCTGCTTCCTTTGTTTTAGGCCTTTGTTGCCAAGCCGGAGACTTCCTCAGATGGAACAAATAACCTAATGGTTTGGCAGTGCATCATCCCTGGCAAATCTGGGGTGGGCCTCTTTTGACTCTCTCTCTTTTAGGGATCCTTTGGGTTGTTTTTGGTGCGAGTCTATGTCTACTGATGCATTCATAAGGGTCTTGCTTTGAGTAATAAACTGAATCTTGTTTGCAACTATTATAGCATACACTTTTTGAATGGTAACTTGCTAACTATACTTCTTTGGTTATTTAAATTTGGATTTGAGGGATCCTGTAGAATTATTACTGGCAAGGATGTCGATGTGATTGTGAGAAAGTGTGTGTTGTTCTGATTACTTAATCCGTGAAAGCATTGTTGCTGTGGTTTATGTTTTGATTGATTTGCCATTTGTTCATAGTGTTCAATGCTTGCTTTGTTGCACATTCTTGTGCTTTTTATTGCTTTTTCCACTTTTTTGCTAGCTACATATTACACGCATGTTTCTATCTTTTCGTTTTTGAATCATTAAGATCAGTAGATCATGGCATAGGTCTTGTATTTTGAAGAACAATACATTATAACATTCTCGCAAGTTGCCATGCTGTCTTGCACATGATGGTTTTGCCGATTCAAACTGACTCTAGGAGGTTCTTATGTATGTTATCTTGTTGAACTTATGTGGTGGTAAAGTTAATTTGATATGGATTCTTGTTTGCAGACCGACTGGGAAGGTGGGTTTTATCCCCTGACCCTACAGTTTTCGGAAGACTACCCAAGCAAACCTCCAAAGTGCAAGTTTCCTCCGGGCTTCTTTCATCCTAATGTCTATCCTTCTGGAACAGTTTGCCTCTCAATTCTCAATGAAGATTATGTAACCACTCTTTCTTCCCCATTGCTTTGTTCTTTTAAAAGGAAAAGGCTTTACAATTATTCTTTAACCCCCTCAGGGATGGAGACCAGCCATCACTGTTAAACAAATCTTGGTTGGTATTCAAGACTTGCTTGATGAACCCAACCCAAATGACCCTGCGCAGACTGAAGGATACCAGCTCTTTGTCCAGGTTTTCTGTTGCTTTTAAAATATAAATTCTTACATACTTGTTGACCATCATATTTGATCACACTATATTACAACTCTTAGATCTATGGCAAGTAGTATCATTGGCAACACTAGATTCAATTGTTCTTTTAGGACTCTTTCATGGTATCTAGATCATTTGTTCATGGTTTGAGTTCTGTGATTGGGATTGTGAGTAATAGTAGTAGTAACCTAAGCACGGTTTCTGCACTTGCAGGATAAGAGTGAATACAAGAAAAGGGTGAGACAACAGGCGAAACAGTACCCACCAACTATTTGATATCTTCTTGCATGGCCTCAAGTGGAAGTCTGGTTTTATCTGAACGATTCTCTTGCTCTTGCGTTGTATAAGACTCATTGAGAAGAACTTGCCACTCTTACATTTTCAGTAATAAACACACACATTTTAATACACATCTTACTGATTCTCTTGCTCCACTGTTGCTTACACAATTTAGCAATAGTGATGTTATGATTGGGTTCATAAATATTAGAAGTTACTCATAACCTTCAACATTATACCTGAAAAACGACTGCGATAACATGCATTTATTCAAATGTATATCGTTAGATAGTATATTTGCAAGGTGTTTGAGAGTCTCAAGTGATTGCATTACTGTAAAGAATTCAATGAATACGTGATGGCCTTGTTCTTCAAGCTAATTTGCGAATAGTGATCTTAAGATTGAAATTGGTTTTGTAGTAGTCAAAATCAAATTCGTACATAAGAGATGATTGACAAAGTTGCAAGAAATGTATTTTAATTCTAATCAAAGTCAAAAATCCGTCACAATACAATAGAGCGTCAAGCTAATTGCCAAATGATGATCTAGAAACGATTTGTTTTTCAAATAGCCATAAATAAAATTCGAACATAAGCTATCAAGGGGATTCGGGACTAATCAAAAGGGCAACATAAGTATATAGAGAGTTCCAAGGTGACTGCATTACTATATAGAGTTCAATTATTACATGGACGCATTGTTCATCATACAAATTCGCAAATGATGATCTAAGATTCAAATTGGGCTTACAGTAGTCAAAATCAAATTAGAACATAAGGATGACTGAAGATGTCGCAAGAAATGTATTTTCAAGCCTAATCAAAGGACTAACCTAAGTAAACCGTGTGGAAGAAGTCACAAATCCGTAACAATCCCATAAAGATTAAACATAATTCGCAAATGATGTCTAGAATCGATTTGTTTTTCAACTAAAATTCGAAAATAAGCTATAATTGAGACTAATCAAAAGACCAACATAAGTAGAAATGTAATAAAATTCATCAATCTAGATAAGAAATCCAGAACAAAACATGTTCAACACTGAATCCATTACAAGAAGCTTACGAAAATAACAAAATCATAACCAGTTCTTAAAAAGATAGATAAAGAGAGACAGATCATGCCTCTGCACCCTCCGTCTGGTAAACGTAAGTGAGTCCACACTTACCACAGTAATGACGATCAAAATGACTCGCCATGAAAGTTCCAGCACCGCAAGTTGCGTTAGGACACTCTTTCCTCAGCCTCTGCACCTTACCAGATCCATCAACCTTGTAGAACTGGAGAACGGCGAGCTTCACCTTCTTATGCTTGTGCTTGATCTTCTTGGGCTTGGTGTACGTCTTCTTCTTCCTCTTCTTCGCACCACCACGGAGACGGAGGACGAGATGAAGCGTCGACTCCTTCTGGATGTTGTAGTCGGCGAGGGTGCGGCCGTCTTCGAGCTGTTTCCCGGCGAAAATCAGACGCTGCTGGTCCGGTGGGATCCCTTCCTTGTCTTGGATCTTGGCTTTGACATTGTCGATGGTGTCGGAGGATTCGACTTCGAGGGTTATCGTCTTCCCCGTTAGGGTTTTCACGAAGATCTGCATCGTTGCGGCGGTGGGAACAAACAGCTGAAAAGTGAAATGAGGAAGTGGAATTGTTTTGTAGGAGAGGACTCTAGGGTTTTGGACTGTTTTATTACGTAACTACCCTTGCAAAAAAATAAAAGTAATTGGGTTTGATTTTGGGATTCTCGATGACTCTTTGTAGGCCCATATCGCATTGTAAACTTGGAATAAAAAGTGGGTAGATAGATACAAACATATCTACGCAAGAAACCACTAGGGTTTAGGTGCAAAAGCTATTATCCTACAAAAATTAAGTCCAATAACCACCATAAACTTACATAGTTATGGACTTCTCGAAACGCTTTACATTCAAAATTCTGAACAATAATTCAAATATTTCCTCCAAAGCTTTAAAACAGCTGTGTCCCAATATTTTATCAGATACACAAAAAATAAAGAAGTATTTATGCAATACTACAATAATTATCCGGAGTTCCAAATAACATAAAAAAAGAGAATAAGAACTGAGTTGTCCAGCATTTAAAGTAATTATTATGGGAATGAGAAATAAACGATACCCAACAAATATTAAATACACTAGTGAAGAAAGAATTCGAGTAAACGCCAAGCTAACCATCAGAATTCTAAGCAAAATCCTTTATTTAAGCAATAACTATCGGCTTAATTTCAAAAGTGATTCGACGCTACCACTCACCAGAACAACTGAAGAAACAACAATTAAAGAAGACACGAGCCCATTCGTTTTCAGGATATGGGATAACACTTTTATTAAATGTCCAAAATACCATTATTTAATGTGTGAATTACTTAAAAACGCAGTTCGAAGTCAAGTTTAGAGAACCACACATATGCGCAATTTGCGGAACTAGAGATAAAGAGCCAGAAGATGAAGTGATTGAAGAAGCTGAAAAAACAATAATGAAAGAGTAACTTATCCAGCAAAAACCACGTGAAAACGTAAGATTTGACATAAATAAAGTGGAAGAATGTGATTCCACATTATCTTTTTAAGAGTGGATAGAAAATAATCATGGCATCTATCTTATTATGTAAGAGAGTCATGTCATGCAACATAGCACATCTCTCTTGAAGAGGTAGAGTGAAGTAAGAAATCGAACGAAGTTTTATTTTAAAAGTTGGAAATTTTCTCTAAAAATTCTAATTGTTGAAAGTTCAAACCTTCTAAAAAATAGTTTTCACTCAAAAAGTATAAGACAAACTAAAAACACTCAATATTTAAAACTCAAAAGATATCAATCAATTTCAGGCGTCCAATACCACCAACAAAATTCCAGATTCAACAAGATCAATGGATGATAGCTTTGCTGTATGCGCCAACAATCAGTTTAAGGGAAAAATAAACATTCCTTTCGGGCAACAAAAAATATTACAGATTAAGGGTATCATTTTTTTAACTAGGCATAATCTTCTATATTATTATTTATGAAGTCATCTTGTTCATTTATCTCTTTTTGCATAATTTTAGGTAATCTACTCTATTAAAACATAGTTTTTTTTTCATCTATTGATTTAAGTTGTAATTTAAATTTGGACTCTTTCTAGAATGTTGCAAATAAATAAATAATACTTGTAATATAGTTGATTGGACCGCATTACTTAAATCAAACCGACATGATTAATATCTGTAAACCAAATTAAAAAACCGACGATTTATCAAAATATGAAAATCTACTAATTATATGAAACCAATAGATTTCATATCTTAATATTTCTTTAACAAATATGGAAATCTACTAATTATCTGAAATCAATAGGTTTTACAAATAGTAATATACCGTTTAATATCTAACATTTTCTTCAAAAACGAAAATCTAATAATTAAATGAAATTGATCTTTTCAGATGTTTAAATTTTTTTTTCCAAAATATTTCTTTATTAATCACTTATTAAAACCATGTACTTAAAAAATGTTAATATATTTTAATATTAAATAACAATCACTCTGTTTTGATAAATTCTAGTCGTAATTTTTTTTTAAAAAATTAATTGTAAAACAAAACTAAAATCAAATCTAAAAACTAAAAATACGGGTTATATTTTTGTTTTTTTTCTTTACAAAATAAACTATTGCAATTTTTTATAAAATATGTCATATTTTCAATTTTAAATTAGATGTTTGATTATTTGAGATTTGTTTGCTGGTAATATCAGTTTATACTAATTCAACATATCTAAAAACTAAAAACCAAAACCAAAAGATGAAAACAAAAATTTAAAAACTAAAAATTAAAAACCAAAATCTAAAACAAATTTGATAAAAAAATGAAACTAAAAGCTAATGCAAATCAATCATCACCACAAATTTCGGATTACTGATTTTATGCCAAAACGTATTTTAAACAAAGACAAAAACCAATTATATAAATTTTTAATCATTAAAAAATTTCCGCATTTGAAAGCGTGGGTTAAAAACTAGTTTTATTCATTTGTAACCTTTTCTATAGTTTTAGTTAATTTTACATATTTATCATATTTTTTATATAATAAAAATTTTAATTAGACTGATTGAAATTATGATAGCATTAATACATAATTATAAAATTCATCTTTAACTGATAAAAATTATCCCAAAAATAAATGGAAAATGTGTTTGTAAAAAAGAGATAATTCTTTCCTTTTTGTTATTTTAATAACTAATAATATATACATATATATATACATACATAGAAATTAGATTTATTATTATACTGAAATATCTAAAATAATTTTATAAAAAATAATAATAATTTTATGATATTTTCGTAGTTACACGGAGATAACTTCAATTCACTAATGCATAAAGTAAAAATAGATTAATTAAAAAATTATTCTTAAACACATTAATTTATAAATTAAGAAAATTAGTGTGAGAATGCATTAATTGCTAAATCATTGTGAGGCTGACACGTGTCAACGCATTTATTACAATGCTTCTCAAATAATATATAGAGAATTTTACGAATTTTAAAATATTATTTAAGTTGACTTTTAAAATTATACAATTATTATTACTAATATGATTTTCAAAATTTTATACAATCTATCTAAGATTATAATTTCATATCCCTATATATTAATTGAGACGCATTACAACATTTTTTGTAAACACGTGTCATCACGAGAATGCTTCTCAAGTTTACTAGAAAAATATGTTGGTTCATATAAAACATATAATATACTTTTATTAAACTAAATTTAGAACTATTATTAATGCTATTCATTATATCTTTAAAATTTACAGAACTACCTAATATGGATATAGTATATATATGATAATTAATGATTTGAATAAGCAAGATTTGATAAAAAAATATATAGCCTCCACTATTTCTGTTAAATTTATATTGTAAAAGTAAATTAAACAATAATATTGAATACATAACAAAAAATTAGATTTTTCATATATATTATATTTTGAATTTTTAAAAACAGCTATAAATTAATAAAATATTTTAAATTTCACATATAATATTTTTTTATTAATAGTATAATTGTTTTTTGTTATATCACAAGACAAACAGTTATATAATTAATGAGTAAGAAATAGCATTTAATAGACATTTAAATTAGTTGTATATATATTAATGGTGTTTAAATTAAAATACCATTTAAAAATACATAAATAATTAAAATTACAATGAACAAGTATTAATTCTCAATACTTTAATGACAAAATTTGAATTTAATTTTTTAAAATAATAATGAATTTCTGTATATATTAAATCTCACATTAAAAATGATGTTATCAATGGTTTAAAGTTTTTGCTATAAATATATGCAAATGATTATAAAACCATGAAAGTATGAAACTTCATTTATTAGATAGTCAAATTAAAAGTATAATATATATATTTATTTATTTATTAAATATATTTACTTATATAAAGTGATTGTAAATAAAGAAATATAATTATTTTATTTAAGTGTTCGCGCTATATTAGTTGTATATATAATGGTTTTAGATTTCTCAGTTATTCAATATAAATTTCCTAAATATTAATTGAAAAGCATTACAAAATGTTTTGGTAGGCACATATCATCAATACAATGCTTTTCAAAAAATTTTGAAATATTATTGGTCCATATAAACATATACTGTACTTTTAATTATACTAATCTTAAAATTATTATTAATATCATTTATTATTTCCTTAAATAAAACCTACGAAATTACCTTATATGGTTAAAATCTATATATGAAAATCAATGATTTGAATAAGAAAGATTTAATAGAAATTTGTGTAACCTCTATTTGTTTTGTTAAATCCATATTGTGAAAATAAATTATAAAATAAAATTACCTAAATAACAAAAAAATTATAATTTTCATATATGTTATATTTTAAATTTTAAAAATTAATATAAATTAATACAATCTTTTAAATTTCACATAAAATATTTTTATTAAATAATTTATTTTTGTTATAATAAAATAGAAACTATTATAAATTTAATGAGTCAGCTTATCATTTAATAGATATTCATGCTATATATATGATACATTTAAATTAAACTATACACAATCAGTACATAAATATTTTAAAGTCATTTGCTTGAATAGGTAATGAAAATTTAATATTTTAATTTCAAAAATTGAGTTGATCTTTTCCAATCAATTATGAATTACTATAAATATTCAACGTCTAATATTTATAATTATGTTATTACTTATTTATAAATTTTGTTAAGAAATATGCAAATGATCATAAAACAACATAAATATGAATATTTATTAAGATATTCAAATTAAAAACATACTATATTATATATATATATATATGTTAATATCATTTTGTGTTTAAATTTATTTATATAAATTGGTTGTAAATAACCAAATGTACTAGTTTCTCTTATCACTCTTGTTCTTCCAACATACATGAAAGCCACTGTTTCCAATCTCACTATCTTCAATGGTAGGTTGCTCATGTGGCCGTTGCAAATGGTACCCTTCTGAAAGTAAACTCCAGAACACACTCTTTTTGCTGATTGTGAAACTCATCAAGTACCACTGTATACTTTCAGAAACAGCCTCCAGCTTCTCTACTATTTTTTTTATAGCAAATTCCTC
>JABAYD010066270.1:0-14580 GCA_014822095.1 Diplotaxis tenuifolia | reverse complement strand
TGAAGAATAATTAAATATACAATAAAAAATAGAAAAGTATATTAAAAATATATCTGAAAATGTATAGTAAAAGAAATAATAAGTAAATATGTGAATACATTTTGTATTCTGAAATAAATAATAATGAAAGGCTGATAAATATACAACATCTATCAACACTTACTTTTTGTGAATTAAGGCAAGTTGTGTTTCAAAAGAAAAATAGTTAACAATTGAAAATTAAATAGGTCCGCGCGTAGCACGGATTAATGCCTAGCACCATTTATTTTATTTAATAATTGGTAATTATTTTACAGTATGATTACAAGAGCTGAAAAACATGAAGGGGGCCACAAGCCAGAGAGATAATTATAAAACTTTTTTTAAGTTTGCTGTCATTCAAGAAAAACGCTTTATTGGGTTATTATTATGTTGATCTCTACCTGGCTCGGTATATAGCTGAGGAAGCCAAAGACTCTTGCCGAGCCAGAAGAATTGCAAGATTTTAGTCAAATTATAATCCAAGCATCCAAAACCACTATGTATGTATTCACAAAGATCAAGAGGCGAATATAGAAAGCAAGTCTTATGAATTTATAATGCAAGTCTCAATCATGTACAACATACACAGAGATTACAAACGTTTTATCCCCAAAAAGAAGGCTCACTATACACAAGTACCCAGACAAGTGGATACTACATAGACTTATGATCCAAGCTGGACCTTGTAAACAACAATGCAGAACCATTCACACACCTAAGTACAAGCAACCTACTATCTATATACGTACCACACACAAGCTTGGATAAATCAAACATCTCCTGCGGAATCTGCTTTCTAACTTCCCCAATCACATTCCCAGGCGACTCTATACGATCGGCCATGTTCATGGTCACTTCAATCTCTCCTGAAACAAGTTTGGCTACAGGAAGACTCGAGGGAAACTCCTTGAAGGGCACAACTTTTTTCCATTTCTTGGTTCCTAGCTTCTCGACTAGGCCTTCCTCAGCGTTTGGTTCTCCCATAGAGAACTTACCAATGTTCTTTTTCTCTTCTTTGAGGTAAAGTCTTTTTCCGGCAACTAGTCTGAACTGAGAGAGGGTTTGGAGTTTACCTCTGGCTCCGGTTTTGTCGTGTGGCCAGTCTTTGCTGGGTATGGCGGTGAAGCCAATGTCAGAGGTGAAGGATAGTGAAGTGTTGTTGGAATCTCCTGAAGCTCGAGTTATTGTTAAGTGGACATTGCCTATTAGAGCACGTGTAGAGGGCTGACGCAGAGTTAGACCAATGTGCTTTCCGGTTGAGTATAACAGACGCCATCTTCCCGGTAATAGCTCCAACCAACACTGTGTTTAACCAAGAGATTTAAACCATGATTCACTAATTAAGAATAAAAAAAAAAGGTGAAAGAAGCATACATTTGGTTTTGGACATGGGTTTAGCATCTCCATTAGTTCAATGAAATGGGAAAGTCTTTGGCGCTGCATAAAAAGTTTGTGTTATTTTTTTTAGTCTTTAAACAGAGAAATGTACCATATGTACCTGAGGCATGCGGTAAATGTATTCTTCTGATATTCTTACAGCGGTTGATCCAAGACCCCATCTGATGATATCCATTGATGGGGCAACACGCCATCTTGGTCCACATAAGAAGGGATGCTTGAGAGCATCCAAACAACTACTCAAAACCCCAACAGACTTTGTTAATAAACCACACTTATAGCCTCCATAGATTGGTAATGTTAAAATTATAATGTTACCTAATTCGTTTAGAAGGTCTTGTAGCAATCAATGAAGACAAAAGGTGCCAGCCTGCTCCCCAGTTTCTATCAAGTATCTGAGAACAAACAAGAGGGTAATGATGATAAACAACTCTTTAATCTCAAGATAATTGAGAGTTACAAAATAAGACTTGGGAGAGAACTTACTTGAACTCCAGTATTTCCAGTTTCTGAGTTTGTATTGAGTGTCATCACAAAGAACTCCCGTAGAGAAGAAGGATCATTCCCCTAGATAAACATTTACAAGAATTTTTTTAACAAAAATAAACACTAACTCATCTATGGATTATAACAATGATTACCTTTGCAAGGAAAGACTTTAGTTTCGCAAAGATTAATGGATCCATCAGTTCTTGGAGTACCATTTTTGCCATCATGAATCCAACACATCTTTGACCATGAAAAGAGTAAATACACAATTAGACTGAGAAATGTAGACAAACAAAACTATTATTAGTATCTCATTTAAAAAAAAAAAAAAAGACCTCATGTCAAAAGCTATCATCATTTGTCGTCTGTCCATGGTACTGTAAGCGTTGCTACTGCTCGGTCCATCCCCATAAAAGTCAGCAGCATTTCCCAGAATCCCTACCTATAAAACACTTAAATTAATTGACAGAACTGAAAGGGTACATAGCTAAGCAACAAGTTAAAAATATATACTAACTTTGATATGTCTATCCACAGGGCTAATATGCACATTTTCCAATCTTAGTTCCGTGTGAGCAAGTCCATGGCTGTGCAAGTAATTGACCTAACAACACACGTCAATCAAATCATGACGAAAACAAAAATAAGTACTCTGCTTTTTTTTTTTTTTTTTAAAGAGGAGAAAATACATACTCCGATTAAAAGATCCCTCATTAATATACGGATTAGTCTAAGCTGCCTTGAAACTGCAGGGCCTCCAGTTGTATCATCCCCTACTCTTCTAAAAGATTCTTCATCTAGCGCAAGGGTAGCTTCTAACGTTGGAAGCCAATCAGATTGCTGAAGCCAGTGCCTAATCGAGAAACTCCCATGGCACTGCAAGAAGAGATACAGATTAATAAAACGGTGGAGTCTTTATGATGCATTTAGAGCATGTCATGGTAGAAGCTACCCCGTGTACAAGGGTGAATGAGTAGGGATCATCGCTCAGGCTATTAGATATGTAACCATGAACTAGCATTGAGTAAGAATGGTACAGAAGCCTACGACGAACTAGCTTTTTCAATACCTGCAAGTAACACAACAAAGAGACTTAGGAGAGATAAATCAACATAATAGACTAAGTGATTGTGATTTAAAAGCAAACACGAACTTCAATAGCTCTTCTTCCCCTTCTTTGAGCATGAGTGGTGTTCAATTTACGAAGGACAACTCCTTGGTTAAACAAAGGACTGTGGAATATGAAGCAGATGAACCCCCTGAAAATCATTTTATCCTTAATTCATGTAATACAGTGAAGTAAGAAACTGACCTATCTGGAACCTGAACTACAGCTTCAAACACAAGCTCATCGGCCTGTAAGAAAGTAAAAGTTAGTAAGCAACATAAGTAAACTATAAGAAACAAATTGGTAATGTAGATATACCCGGCCACCATGACCAATGCTAACACGATCAAGAATCTTGAAATCATCCCACTTGAACTGCATCACATGTGCTGATTCATCCTCCACAGAAACAGAGGAGCTACCATTCCCAACATCCTCCTCCATCTCCACATTTGACGATGAACAACGGAGTCTCACAGGTTTAGCACGATATGAAGAGCTTGTGGGATGACATAAACTACGGTTTCGTTTCAGACCAATGCTCGAGCTTCTAGGAGATTGCAAAAGTTGCAGATTTGGAGTCGAAGAAATACCACAAAGCGCCATCCCACACAAACCCCACTACATAAATTCAATGAAATGTTCAGAAAGTTTCTAAATTTAGCAAATCATTACACAGTTAATCGTATTGAAACATCTTACCGGTAAGAGGAACCGACCAAACAAGGAGAACAGAGAGAGAGAGAGATCGGTGGGAAGACGACACGCAACTTCTTCACATTCGAAAAACGGATTTAATTTCACAGATTTTTTTATAAAAATTAAAGAGAAAAAAGGAAAGTCGTATATAAGGACAGAGAAGCTCGTGAGAGTTGCGTGATGAAGTACGCCTGAGGCATCGCGCCTCGAGGTCGACTCGCGTCTACGTCTGCCTCCAATTGATTTTCCCAACAAAAAAATATCTACTCTCTCATTGGGCCTGTATCAACGTAATGGGCCTCCATAAGGCAACCTGTACTGGGCTTTACAAATCCACGACTTCTAAAACAGTGAAATCCGTCTCTGCTATACATCAAACCTCTTTCTAACCAATACTATTGGTAACTTATACAATTTACGTTGTTTTTATTTGTTTTTGCCGCTTTAGTTGTGACTGACGTTTACTTCTCCAGCTGCGCCAAGGGAAGACTGGAGTATGAAAATGAACTAACCACCAAACTTACCTAAACTGCATAACCATCTCATGAAACTATAGTTCATATAAGTACATCTAGGTTCTAAAAATTGGTATAGACTGTGCCTACTCGCACACCTAAGCAGAAAGCGTTCATAACCAAAATAATTCTATGAAAATTTGGTTTAAATGACACAATCGATTTAATCTATTTTAATTCAACCTAAACTGGTGTCTAAAATGGTGTAAATCAATTAAATAGATCAAATCTCACATCTAAGCAGCGTTCATAACCAAAATAATTTTGTAAGAATTTGATTTAAGTGACACAATCGATTTTTAAATCAATCTAAACTGATGTAAATTAGCTAAAATAAATCAGTTTAATCAAATTCAAAAATTAAAATATCGAACATAAATACAAAATGCATATATATATATATACATCTATATATACTAGAATTTTCCCTCATTATAGGATGCCACGTCATTAATTACTCAATTATGGGCGTGACACATGTCCTAGTTTCTGAAACTCTGCGTTTCACTTCACTTAAAATAGAAACGGATTTTGTTTGGTTATTGGGCCTTTAGTCTTAGCACACAAAACATCCCTCTCACAGCAAACTGATTTTTCCACAATCTCTGATGGAGATTATGGAAAAATTAGGGTTTATACTCTGCTTTGTTCATGTTGCCTTCACAAACCATCTGGGTTAGAGTTCTTTGCGTTTCCATGGTGTTCCCTTTCCCCGTGAAATGCATTTGTTCTTTCACCTCATTCATAAGCTCTAAGAAACCTATCTTTGCTAATGGTTAAATTCCTTTGCAAAAATGCCTTATGCGTTGACTCCGGCTAAAAACGTACGACGAAAATGATGATTATCACTTTCTCTGTCAAATAGTTTCCATCCAGAACTTCAAATTCAACAGAACCAACATCTACGTGGAGATCGATCGAGATTATCCTAGGAAGGAGAAACTATCTTGGTGAAGACAGAACAAACGCTTGCCGGCAGAAAAATTCCTAACCAGACATCGTGTGGAGCGGAGCTGCATTATCAAACTTACTTCTTTGGTCGTTTAGGAGAAGACGCGCAAGGAAAGCTGATAGAAGGTGTGTTGCGGGATGGATCTGAATTGTATGTAGTACGCTCGGATTATCCTGAGAAGATGAGCTTGAGGTCGTGAGGAATGCTGGTGATGTGCTGCTTCAAAGAGAGATCCCATACACCATCAACATTCAAGTTGCTAAGGTTCGTATCAAGTAGTAACTTTAGTTGATTCCAATCTTGATATCACTCAAATAATGCAGCTTTAGGTTTAGATAATGCAAAAGTCTTGGAAAAGATGTAGCACTAGGAGCTAGAATGTAGATTGTTCATATACTATTTGAATCATCATGATGAGATCGCTAATGGAACATTATGTTAGAGTAGAATTTTCCAAGTAACTCAGGAGTGGTGGATGTGTTGCAGGCTGTGAAGAGAGCAGTCTTTACGGACATCCTTGACTTGGGAAGAATGGCTGCGCCAATCCCTAATGAGGTATTGGATTCAGTCGAGATCTTGAACCCGAGAACTGAGCTCAGTCATTTGACTGGAATGTCTACTGAAACTTTTGAACGATTAGACAAGCTGTTGCACATGCCATAAGTTGGTATATAAGTCCTTCCTTTGCACATTACCGGTTCTTGATGGTAATAAAGCACAAGATTGACTACGGAAGAATATGAAAGGCTACAGCAAAAACTGGTAATCGACTGTCACTTCACTTATAGATTGGTTATCAATGAGATTTTTAAAAAAAATGCAACAAACTTTCTGAAAAATGAAACACATGGGTTAGTGTTTTTTGGACTAAATGTTAAAACAAAAGGTTAGTGTTGTTTCCTCTCATTTAGTTTCGTGTCCTTTTTATTTGTATTCAAATTTGTTTACAACAATAATTTACAGTGCAGAGATATGGAATAGATATGAGAAAACCACAAATGGAAAAAAATGGAAGCTACAATCATTTGGTCATCTTCTAGCTTCATTCAAGAGAAAGTTAAAGTTAAGAAAGCTCAAATATGAAAATATTTGATAGTAAATTTGAGCGGGAAGTCTCACAATGTGAAAACATGTTAACATGTTTGATGAACACAATTTGTCGGCCCAGTTGCTATCAGTGTACTTATATCTAATTTTTGAACACATCATGAATCAAATTGCAAAATAAAAAACGTTTTAAGGATCCATACTAATATCCATTTGCTTCCTTCTCTTTTGGAAAATTATCAAATATATTTTTTTGGAACTTCTGGGTAATTCTTTTTATATTTTCCAAACAACATTTTAAAATATGTATGCATATCATATCATGGTATCAGTGTACAATAATTAACCAACACTAATTAAATGGTCAAGTTTAATACATGTCTATAAGTTATTGGAAAACATAACCACAAAGTTTTACTAAAATAGTTACTAACCCCAATGATTGCATATCAAAAAGTGAGTTTTAATTGTAAGACTGATCAAGAACATGGCCTTCACAGTAATCAAATCAAACTATTACAATTTTGACAATCATATCTCCTTTTTTTTGGTCAAAGAGGTGAAGATAAAATTATACGATCTTTGGCATTTTGTGCGAACGAAGAGCATACAGCTTTCAAATGTATGCGTGTGTTCGACTTCTATTGTTTTTGTTATAATTTACCTATTTCTTTTGTCCAGTTATATGTTTAAAAGATGCTTACTTGCTGACAAAACTTTCACAGAATCACAAAATTTTATTTCGATAACAAATATACTATTTGCATACCTTTGATATGTATCATAAACATAAAATATAAATCGTTTAATAACTTAAATTATAAAAATATATCAAAATCTCGGGCGTAGCCCGGGCTAATCGTAGTATCTATAATAATAAAGTATAGTTATTTGCCCTCTCAAGCTATCCACGTCGAACTATGGTTGGTGTTGTGCCTCTTTGTTCTTCCCCCACATTTTTTCTTCTGATCAATGTTTGACCTCTGAGATTTCAGAGACACACCAAAAATCTTTTTGCTAACCGTAACGTCTCGCATCTCCTTAACTCTGACATTTATTTTGAGTTTCCAATTGATTAATCCACACCTCCTTCGTTAATCTCCAGTTGCTCTATTCCTCTATCAAGCATCAACTCCGTCAATGGCGACTAGATAAATGCCAAGACGGTGGTCTAGAAACAGAGCATCCACCGATGGAGATTAACCAGTCGGGTGGAGATTAACCAGCTCTATTTTTCCGATTCGGTCACTGATGTTATCATGAGACAGTTATTACATGTCTTCTGCAATTTGGGATGCGAGGAATGTGAAGAAATCCAGGGAGCTTCTGGGTGTGGACCTGATTTTTCTCGACGAGAAGGTATGAACCGTTAGCCTCTTTCTTTAATTTGTTTTAGATAGTTTTAACTGTGTAGATGATGGAGCCGACTGCTATTATTCCAACAGAAAACTTCAGATTTTGGAAATATAAATAGCTTACGTCTTTGGCTAATATAAACGTGGATTTTACGGGTATGTTTAGCCACTCATGCTTTTCCCATTCTCTAGCAATGATTGGCTGCGACTACTTCCTTCCTTATTAACCGTTTGTTAGCAATGTTCTCTTGCAGCTGTTTTTGTTGATGTTTGTGGCATCAAGACCACCTTTAACATGAGATTCATGCCATTCAATGTGTTATCGTTACAGATTTACAGTATGTGCTGACAGGTACGTAAGCCAATGTGTATTGTTTTAAAGTTAATAGTTGACATTCTTTTTGGGTTAGCTAATGTCGTAGGTATCAAGATAAACCTAAACTTACTCCAGAAGGACAACCGTATGTGTTTGTGTGTTTGGTATGATTGCAAAACAGCTTAATCAGAAATTAGAGGTATTGGGTTTGGAGCCTAAAGGAATTGTGCCATAAATATAAACCCAAAATTAGTTGGAGGTGAGCATTGTATGTTTTAGATAGTGATCTAATACACTCTCATTATACCAGCATACTACATTTTCTCATGTGTCATTGCAAGTAGGCTTTTCCTGAATGCTAGCTGGGGAACACACTTCTATTTTGACAATGAATTCCTTTTCGGCCAGAGTGTTCTTGCAGTGTAAGACATACCAATCTGTAATTGTTGTCTAAGAAAAAATGTGAACGTTGTTATCAAACATGAGGGAGATTTTTTCCTTAGTAGGATATCTCGATCTGATGATGGTAGCAGCTCCACAACTTCCAAGTATGGCGGTATGGAGAAAACTGAACCAAATACTCTTACTGAGCTGAACCACAACGTTCTTAACTCTCTGCTGCAGGTTGGTGAACTCTATTCTTTCATTAGTTTTAGCTATATGTTAGTTCATAAATCATGACCCCTCCATGCATATAGCTTTCCTCCAAAAATGTGTATTTTGTATGAGCTGACAGTTGCTATAGTTTTTTGTTAGGTGGTAACGAATTAGTGAATCTTTGTATGTGTCATGGTCATATATGGTCGGGTAAGGTTCTTACATTACTGGTGAACATGTTCTTCATGGACAATCAAAACATAACCCTTCGCATCTGCTCTGCAACTAAATGTATCGTCTTTTTATAGTAATTGATACTTCTTCTGTCTTTAACCCTCTGTTCTTATGTCATCTTAAGGCGATTGTTTCAAGTTTAAACTCTCTGATAAATTTAGTATGCTTTTATTGCAGTACTTCTGTCTGTCCTTTTGTAAGAACCGTCATTTCTTGCATTAGCACAGATGACAAACATGGCACCACCCATTCCTTAAGAAACATGCAAGGATCTGGTGGTGGAGGGATATTCTCAAGAAGGGAAGAATCTGGTCTTGGCCATGTCTCTAGCTTTGGTGCATGGCTATTGCCATGACGACACTGCAGTTGGTGCTGTGAGGAATTGCAGTCCAATTTATATTTAAGATTTTTTTTTGCTGGAAGATATACACATGTTCAAACAATATTAATAGGTTACTGCCTTTAATAATTTGGCAGAGTAGCTGCAATCACTGGCTTCAATAAGTTCATTGCACTTACTGAACTTACAAAGACCTCAAAGATGCAAGTTTTATCATAGTGAATGTTCTCTCACTTTTAAGAGGAAAAACGCGGTTTGGAGAAGCTTGAAAGCTCCACTCCTGAGTTTCAATAGTACGCCAAACAGAGAGAATATGATCTCCATGATGTTAAATCATATGTGAAGGTTTGTTTCCATTGTCATTGATATGTGTTTTTGTGTGTAATTTTAAATCCTGTAACACAAATATTCATTTTTTTATGCTAAAGCCGCTGGCTTTAATGTTGTGATATCATATGACCGTATTTTTATCAGGTGATCCAATGAAACTAATGTATACATTTTGGAAACCGAGTATTACTATTTTTTACCATAGTTTTTTTTCATTTTTATATAGTTTATGCAAGTCCTGAGTTGTGAACTGGACATGGTGGAGAAAGAAAAAGAAGAATTCATCTCCGACTTCTCCAAAGTGAGCATCTTTCATTCGGTTTTAAAAAAACATATAATGTTTAACATCACTTGAAGCTGTCTCTGTATTTTTTTTGATTATATATCAAATAGATGCAGGAGGATTACAAGGACATCGTAAAAGGAAGGAAGACTAAGCTGGAGAGAAGTGCTGCGCTGAAAAAAACTGGAGAATTTTTATCGGCAACAAAAATTCACTCAACAAACAAATAATATTTGAAGGGGAAAAAGTTGTTGCAGCTTCTGAGGTAATATAAAATCATTTTTGTTTGGCATCAATCTTGATGCTATGTGGATTTTGGATGCTGTTTAATCTTTAGTTTCGATTACATTGAGTGTGTTTAATTAGCAATGTAAACTGAATTTCATTTCGCTCTTTGTTTTCTTTCACATTTTGTTTAAAATTTGATAATTAATCCAAATATTATCATATTTGGCGTTTCTAAAGTTTAGATTTCAACGAGATTATACACAATATCCATATGTAGGGATTTTTTTAATATAAACTATGATGTGAAATAAGTTTTTAAATAATACAATATAAAATTTTTAATATAAATATAATTATCAAATCAATGAAATTCGTTTTTAATTTATAACTAATTATAGATTAACAAATAATTAAGTATAATTATTTTTGAAGGTTAATAAAGATTTACTAACCTTTACAAGTAAAAAAATTACTATTATGCTTCATAAAATATACAATACCTGCAGTAATAACATAAAAATCATTCTCCACCAAAAATATGTAATCTAAATGATTGAAAATATGTATTCATGTTTGTGCCATTTTCCATGAAACAGTTCTCTTTCTAGATAAACCATGCAAGAATTATTGAACAAGCAAAAAATATCATATCATCCAATGTTATTTTGAAATATAAACACAAAAATAGTCAAACAAATAGTAATCATTATACTATACAAATTATGCGAATGCTTTGGTTTAAAAGTTTTGCTTGCGAACCCATAAACGTTAACATTAACAAAAAATAAATTATTTACTATTTATACATCAACAATTATAATCCACAAAATTAAAAAAATTGGAAACAAATAAGATTTATGGAACATATGGTTGTACATTCAAATGTCCAAAATAAGAGAATTGCTTGACAAAAATTAAAATATATTACTAACACTACTTATCGTAATTAAAACAAACAACCATCCATCAGACTTCTAGACATAGAAACCTGGTCTCAACCATGACACATACAAACTGACTTGAAACAATCCTAAAAACTACAATCAAGAACATAAGATTTGAATTTGAATTAAAAAATACATACGAACCCGGAACCCGGCGCGTAGCGCCGACACACCACTAGTGTATATATAAAGTTGCATTTTCTCCCTTCTGATGATGCCACCTCATCAATTACTTTATTCTATGCGTGACACCTGTCCAAGGTTCGAGTACTCTGCGTTTCATCAGTTTGCGAAACCACATGATTTGGGCTATATTTATCTATCTTTTTGGCCTTCTGATATGGTTAATTGCCCACTAATGAGAAAAAGCTCTTCATCTCGCAAACCATCGCGAATTAGGGTTCCTCCCATGTTTCTTTTCTTCTTCAGCCATCTTCCATACAGATTTTGTTAAGGCTGTGACGATTCAGTTTGCATGTATCTCATGCCGTCCTTTTGCTTCCTTCCTGTCCATCTGATTTTACACTAAATGCAGATTGAACTCATTAACATGTTCTTAACTCCTCTACCCACGATCTCTGCATCAATGAGTCGTTATCTTCTCAGAAACGGTGTGTGTTCGGGTATAAAAAGGTATTCTTCCCTTCTCTGAAAACCATCTTCATATCTATATTTGCATAGTTACACTCATTCAAATGGCTAAGAGCATCTCCAAAAAGACTCTCTATTTTAGAGTTTTCAAAACTCTATATTTGAAGTTTTAAAGTGTTATGCTCTAAAAATGAAATTTCAAATTAAACTTCAAAACTGTTTGTAATTTATATTGTGGTCCTTATATATGGCATAACTCATTCAAATTAATAAAACTTTTATAAATAACTAATACATATACAAAAATATTACAGAAATATTAACTGATAAAATATTATACTAAAATATAAAATTATAAAGAGAAATATATAATTAAATATTAAATTACAAACAAAATACCACATTAAGTTTTGTAATATTGTTGTTGTCTAGTCTTAGTTTTAAAATATTTTAAATCTTATTTTGATGTTTTCTATAAAAAAAATATGTGTAAAGTTTAAACTATAAAGATAATTTTGAAAGTTTAAACTCTAGGAGAGTTTATAGATGGGGGCACCATCATAGAATTTGAACTAGTTGGAGGCACTAGCATAGGATTTGAATGAGTTATAAACCATTATCATAGGATTAATCAAAGAAAACAAAAAATGAGTCGGGGTCACGTGACCCCGTACGTCCGCCCCTGACACGGACCCATGCAAATGTTTCCGTTCATCCTGCTTTTGACTTCCCCCATTGTATGGGTTTTTATTTTTGCTTCAGTTGCTCTTCATGAAATCTAATAATAATTGCTTTATGTTATGATAACCAGTCTCGAAACTGTAATTATAAAACAGGCATGTAAATGAAGTTAGTATAAAATAAAATTTCGATCTCCTTAGCATGCCTAAAAAGATTAATACATGGCACTCTGATTTCCTCTGCATTTTGGATACGCATCTAGCCGGTTAGAATTAGGATACATAAAGAATGTGGCTAGCATTGTTCTCGCTTGGAATTAGCATATTGTGATAACTTTAACACTTCCTCTTTAACAAGTAAGTAACAAGCTCATACAGTTTGATTGATGCTCTTCTTTTCATACAATTATTAATTACTTTGACCTATGCTGGACAAATACACACATTTGTTTTTTTTCAGTATCTTTTCTTTGGTTGTTTGAATCAAACGATCAATCAAACGATCATATGATCTTTCTGATCACCATTATTCTTTGCATTGGTAAGTATATTATGACTTCTTTTGTGTGTATTTATACTATTTTAGCCTTTTAAATACTATTTTATAGTATATATAAAAACTATAAAAATTATTTTATAGAGTGTTTCAAAAAAAAAACTATTTATTTTATAGTACTTTTTAATTAATTTTTCAGGTACCAGTTCATACGAATGATTTGGAAGATATATTTGAAAACCGAGGAATGGTTGTGTTTGTAGTTTCAATGAGCGACTGCAATTCTAGAACCCCTGGAGTTCTGATTATAGTTCCAGTTCGTGTGAACTTAGCGGAGGAGAAGCATGTAGAGATATGCCAACGATAGCCACAGAGGACAGCTATGTACATATTATGCAAATTTAATTGAAGAACATAGGACGTGACGCACTCAAGAACTAGAATAACATAAACTATGTGTCTTGCTTTCTTTTATCTTTTTGGCTTTTTGCTATTATTGCGATAAGAGTTTCAGCCTTCGGGTCTACTGTTAGTGTTTGTTAAAGGGTCATCCTCCGAATCATTATATTGATGGACTGATGGAAACACTCAGTGACTAAGAGAGCAATAATATAGTTATCAGCAGTCCCATTTTATGTAAATTAAGGTTTTAGTAAGGTTTTGTGTTTCTTAGCCGATGTCCGAGTAACAAGATATTGAGAATAAAGCTGTTTAAAAATCATAGAATCCTTTTATAGACTTCAAATATCAAACGGGTTGACACATTACTTTGTCCTGTCGTCATATCAACATGTGTTATAATGAACAATTAGAAACATACTCCATTCTGTGTTCTACGTAAGACAAGTAATTAGTTTGGTATGCGGCATAGAAGATAGGATCTGACCTCTCACATTTCTAAGCTACTTCTGTAATTGTCGTTAAACAATTAAAGATCCAATAATTGATATGAATAAAAAACAAAACTCATAAATCATTACTAAAATATCCAAATCCCAAACACTAAAACAATATAAACACTACTAACATTACATTGAGCTAGACATGTAAAAAAATAGATTCCAGCTCCGAACAATACAAAGACGATGAAGACTTTACAAAAACACATTTGTTGCAATATACACTCCCGCATAGACATATAATAATTGATTGGAACAAGTATTAAATACAAAATAAATATTCAACTTATTTCATGCATTATTATAATTAGATTAAGTTAGATTACAAACTTATGAATTGCACCTTTAACGTAGGGAAAAAAATTGTAACACAGTCTAACCTAAGTTTTTGCAAAATATAAACCGATAATCCATTATCTATAGCTAACAACTTTATTCTGTATGCTTCTCCTTAGAGCATCATTATCGGCGTATGATAATGATGTCCTTAAGACTAATTCGATTTAAATTAAATGAAAAACATGAATAAACGAAGCAAACGTTCGCTAGTTAACGAACGTCTGATTCACGTCCTTAGTGGCACGTGTCAGGTCGAGAGAGAGAATACCGAAAGACTAGTTTCGAGACTCTTTCTTTGTTTTCATCGCGTCTCTCTCTCTCTCACGTCGGCGACAGCTCGAGCGAAATCGGTGCCGCTCTCTTCTACGAGACGTAGAAAACCCATTCCTCCGTCGAATTCAAAGATACCGAAGGCTCCCTCGAGAACCACATGTAATCTCGAAGTTGATCGATCTCTCGGCAAGTTCATCGTTCTCTCCGCCGATCTCTTCGCCGTTTCTAATCCCAATCAGGTACCTCTCCATCCTCTGTCTGTCGTATAGCGTTTTGGTTCCGAAATTAAAGTTAGTAGATCTGTTGGTTGTGACGATATCGGTGCCGCTCTCTTGTCGATAGTTTGATTAAAATTTTGCTGCTTGTGACTGAATGCTTGGATGAACTTGTAAAAATAGGGTTTATATGATTTCTTTGGTGGTAGATCTGTTGCTTGTGACGATATC
>JABAYD010066252.1:0-19434 GCA_014822095.1 Diplotaxis tenuifolia | reverse complement strand
TAAAATGAAATTGAAGAAAAGGACAGTAAGTTAAAGACTTAGTTCAACTAAGAGAGTTACTAATTGTTTGTCTGGTTTTGAATTTGAATATAAAACCCTAAACGGTCGCTTCCAATTACCATGATTGATGAAAACTACAAATGCTGTTATAGACTGTTCCGATGCTGGCATTATTGGTTATGAGGATACTGAACTTTGTTTTCCTTAGGCTAGCTACTAGCTAGGTCCGACCGACTTACTCTTTTTGAGCATGCAGGAGATAAATGATCTACTACTATATGTTATAACCTCAAATTAAAAAATGTTGTAGCCGTGACAAAATTGACTGGTCCAAACTAATAGGCGCACAATATGTGAATCAATCTAAGACTAACCATTGATCCATGGATATTTAGCCTATCATAACACATCGATGGAAACGCATCCACAATCAACCATGAGAATCCGCCCACATCCTTTTGCTATATATATATGTTCTCAGGTGGATATATAATTCGGCGTTGGGAGAAAGCAACATTTCTAGAAAGATTAAAGTACATTTACATCTTTGTTGGGACTAGGGTTCCAACTACATTTCGACATTCTTTTTGTTCGTATAATGTAGATAAACGAGAGTTAGTGGCTTCTTCCTTACTCATTTTCCAGTGCAGCACTCTTTTTGGTAAATGGCTATGGTTCGACTTTATTTAAATTTCAAGAGTTTCTTAGTAATGGCTATGGGTTTGAATTGAGACTTTAATGGAGCGGCTACTTTTTTTCCCATAGTCAAAATTATTAGTAAAATGACTTTTGGGTTCGACTTTGTCTCTTTGCCTCATGTATTTGTTTTGCATTTTTTTCTTGGTATTTCTAATATTTTTGTTTTGAGGTTTTCTTTACGTGCATTCTTCACTTTCTTTGAAAACTACCTTTAATAAATACAATTTACAGAAATTTGTAAGCATTTACCAAAACATGTTTCCTTTAAAATACTTCTTATGTTATTAAAATACATATATTGTGATAGAAAAATATTTCCTTACGATAACGAAATGTTAATTTCTTACTGAACTGTTTTGAAGTGTACAGGAAACAAAGACAAAAGGAGACTTTCATTCTAGCTCGTCCCATACGCTCACTTGGAAACCACATTCTCTTTAGTAAACTGGTTAAAGTATTTAAACTGGATCGTTGGAGCCTGGTAGCCTCGGTTAAGGCTTCGAGTGGTTATGATCTACCGAGGGAACATATAATAATATATATAGACTATATAGTACAAAATACCTTGTGTTATGCTTTATAGAACATGGACATCATGATTTTGGGATTTCTAGAGAAAAAGACTTGAAGCTCGTGATTTCAGTAACATGTAGTATTGTATTATTGTAGCATAAATTACCAAAATTAATAAATAAAAATATTTATGGTTTACACCAAAAAAAAAATATTTATGGTCGGATTAATTGGTACAGAGATACAAAGAAAATATAATATCATTGTGGATAAATATGCAGATTTTTCACTTAATAGTGAAACAAATAGAGTTGTGTTCAAAAAAAAAAAAAAGTGAAACAAATAGAGTGAAATAGGAAACAGTCAAGAAATGAGAGCAAGTAATTTTTAGTATTTACCATCACGGAGTTGATTCGATAATTGTTACTGTGTTATTTAGATTGAAAGAGAAAGAAATGTAACAGGCAAGACAGTTTTGGTATCACATGGAAGAAAAGGCTTCTCATTATCAAATTTTAGATGGACATGGAAAGTCAGAGACTTCTAATCTCCGGCCCAAGAAAACTATAGACCGTAAGATCCAGACCTCTTTGATCGTTAAGAAAATGTTTTTGAGGAACAGAGAGTAAGACATTAAATTTCTAGTTCAAGATATGATACGGCTATATCTGGACGGTCGACAAACTAACCAGTTGTTCTGGTTTAGATCAATGAGAGCATGTATCTAACTTGATATATTGAACTGCTAGTCAAAAGATGGACCGGGTTCGGAAAAATATAAAGAAAGGATTGAATTGGTCAAGTCAAAACCAAGAACGTACATAACTAGATTTTAAAATTGAAAATGATTTGATTGCTTATTAGGCTTATCGTGGGTGTAGTGGAATATTACGCAACTGTTTATAAAGAAAGAGAGAATAGATTCTAGAGAAGATAGTGTGATTAAGAGATAAGTTGCTTACCACTTCATTTGAAATATTAAACTTAAAACTTTTCTTGCGTATATTTATATGTTTCTTGGTCTGCAATTTAAGTTCCTAATTACTTGCACGTATCAACAATCTTAAATTAAGCCGATGTGCCCTCCTCTTTCTGCAAGACAAATCAAATTTCACGTGCACCTCAACACATCCCAATCAGTTTCATCGATAAAATATGTCAAGATATACTAACAAAAAATTAATCTGAACTTTCACAAATGGTTGTCGATTAGAGAATCCCGTTTCTAAGTAAAGCAAACCTAAAAGTTATACAAAATATGTGCAAATAGTGAAATAGATCCATGGGATTGGGATATAAATATAATAATATAGAAGCGACGTGAACTTATTTCCTTTCATTTTAATTTGTTTAAGGTATTCTTATTTTTCTTATGATTTGTTATTAATGTTCCATGAATCTTGAGTCCTTGACAGTAATTTTTTTTGACAAATTGACAGTAATATTATTGACGAGAAGACATAAACAGATAAGATAATAAGATAACGTCATTTTGATGTTGCATGGACAAGTAAAACAAAATTAAAGAGACCTATTTCAACAAGTAATTTGAATTGATTGGAAGATATATCAGAATGGTTTGATTCGGATAAGCTTGGTTGAAACATACAAATAATCGTATAGAAAAACACCCACCAATATTTTGTTACAAATTTCACATGAACACAAATTAAAAAAAAAACACATTAACGACTTCCAAAACAGAGATTTATCCACACAGACAAAACATATAAATAAAAAGAATGAAAATAGGTCTTTTGTTTGGTTCCTTTCCCTTTTTTACGTACAAAGATGTTTATCATACAAGAGAAGCGATCATACCATCTTGAAACGAATCAAGGCTTAGGTGGCTCAGCCACTGGTGCCGGCGTCGTCGTTTCTGGTGCCGTTACCGGAGTTTCAACCACCGCCGGAGCTGGAGCTGGAGCAGCTTCTTCCTTCTTCACTTCTTCGACGACAGGCTTCTTCTCCTCCTCCTTTTCTACTTCAGGTTTCTTCTCCTCAACGACAGTGGTTGCAACGGTCTCTTCTTTCTTAGTCTCTTCAACAATCTCCTTCTCCTTCTCACCACTTGTTTCTTCGGTTTTGGCCGGTTCTTCGGTTTTGACTGGCTCCTCGGTTTTGGCCGGTTCTTCGGCTTTAACTTCCTCGACCGGTACTTCCCGTGTCTTAACCTCCTCGGGAAGGAACACACATACCTTCTCGAATATGAACGTGACTGGTCCGGAGACATAGCCAGCTCCGAAGCTAGAGGCAGCTTCTTTAACAGCCGTTGATCCAGGGAATTCTGAATTTACATTTCATAATTACACATATAAGATAAACTCACCATTTTAATCTAATAAAAACAATAGGTAGAAGAAAAGTGATCCGATTAATCAAAACATATTTTCCAAAAAGATGATAAGATTTGACAAGTTTTTGAATTAGTGAAATATGACGAAACATACGATACGACTAGTTTATTCAGTATAATACGAAACTGTTAGTATTTTAACTTATTAGAGAGACACTGCACAACTAGGAATATACATATCTTACTGCATACCATTATATTTTCTTGACTATCTACTATATATGAAACAAAAGGAGATAGTGCATAAAATAATAATAATATAAGATATGATAGGAATCCAAAGTTTCTGCCAGCAAGTATTTGAGTAAAATCAATAATTGTGTTAAGACAAAACATATTGCTGTCGGGGTACTTATAATAGGCACATGAAACACGTAAGTGATTGAATCATTACCTATACCGACAAGAGCCTCGAGATACTTCTGCACAGCCGCTGAGTTTTTCTTCAAACCAGCCTCCTTAGGGTCCCTCACCAAAGCCTGCCCGTTTTAGAAGTTTTAATAACACAATTTTAGTAACTACAAATTTAAAATCTTTTTATAAAAAATAGAGAATGAAAATAAAATGATGATATAGAGACCTTGACTTCAGCAGACGTGGCCTCATAGGTTTCCACGACCTTTGGTTGGAGTTCTGTCTTTTTCTCCTCAATTTCCTTGTTGATTGCTTCCTATCATACGTACATACGTGCCTATGTTAGCAACACACATAGAATACGAAAATTTCCTAACTAACAGCACCAATTAATATCGCTTGAGTGGATAATTATTGCAGGACAAAAAAACCTGACGTACGAAAGTCCAATAAATACATGCTAATTGTTTTTTTTTCTTCAGAAACCAAACAAAAACTATAAAATAAATACTTGTTATACTGATACAGCAAATAAACTTATGGGCATAGCAATATATTAGTATAGTTCATGATCAAATAATGGCGTCTCATGGGAACTGTATCTACATAGTTAACATAAAATTACAAATATATGTACCTTAGACTCATCAAAGGTCTTGCAAGCTTCAGCAGCAGCAGCCTTCTTAGTACTATTCTTCTCAAATATCTTCTTGAACCTTGGAACAACCTTCGAATTCCAGTAACCCATTTTTTTGTTATTTAACTTAAATTCACCGTCTCAACGCGAACGATTCTGTTAAATAAATAGAAAGAAAAGAAATATTATTAGGAACGTAAAAACAAATACGAAAACTCGAACTTATATCTGATAGTACGCCCACGTTGCTTATCTGTCATGTGTCTATAGTACATATCTACTGGCGAGTAAAAACAAAAGTACATATCTAATGTTCAAAAAACGACAAACCGCAAGAACGCCAAATAAAGAACAATAATATTTATGTTATTTTGCGACAGTAATTCTTCAGTAAAATATTAACTAAATCATGAAGATATGTTATGATAATAGTGTTTTTGATTGACATATAATCTAGATTCTTATATGCTTGTCTTAACTGTGTTTGTTTTCTTTCTTTCCTTGAATCAAAACCTAAGGATTCAGGCAACCGTGAATTTCACTATGAAAGATGAACTTGTTATATGTTGACGTAGAACAACTAAGCACAATAACACGCTATATATATACTATATGTGTATCATGTCTCTATATTATCATCAACTTTGTTTCTCTACAGAATATGAGAAAATAACTAACAAACCCTAGTAATAAAACTGAGTTCGTCAACATGAATTAAAACTCGTACATATTCACATATCTAAATCGAGAGGCTATGAGTCTGGTAAAGAGACTTACTTCTTTGAAGATCTTCTTCTTCTCTCAAACACACAAAACTGATTAATTGTCTCTCTGAATTTAAGAAACTCTTACGCGTCATATAGACAGGTTTCTCTTCAGTTCACCCCTTGGTTTCCTTACTAATTACGATTATTGCCCTCCCTATTTTCTCGTTTTACCCTTCTCTCCTCGTTGGCGTCTTAACCGTTTTCTGTTGTCTCTTCGCTGACAAATTTCGGTTAACGCCATCTCACTTAATCAAACAAACATTAAACCGGAAAACCATGGTTTCATTTGAGTGCTGAGCAAAAAACCGGTAAATATTTGACAAAAACAGGATAACGGTCGAACAGATGATGAAGGGTTGAACACGTAATTTCACAAGGAAAATTTGCCAGCTGGCGGTCACATCAATTAGAGTTGGCAAATATCAAAGTAGGACCCGCAGCAGTCGGATTGTTAATAACTGGATGGTGATCTGTAGGTGTAAACATATACGCATCTTATCTCATATATATTCAAATTTTCATATTATATAATGTATGTTATTCTGTTTTAATTATTCCCTTGATGTTAATGTCATAGTTTGAGTTGGATTATGATTATCCTCAAAATATGAAAATGTAGTTTTGGACTTTTATTTTGTGTGATTTTATATTGGTGAAGCCGTGTAACTGTGCAAGTCTACTACTACACGGTTGATGCGCGAAGACGTTAACTTTGATTCAACTAAACCCAAACTATGCCTTATACAGTAAACCAAAGGATCTCTTTCTTGTTAGTCATTTTTTGAAATGTGAACTAGACTCTTCATGAACGATATATATAATATAGTTTGTCATACTTCAAAAAACCATACTTCGGACGATATCAAATAATTTGTATGAAACTGAAGCACGGTTATTCGGGATTTATATCCATTTCGATATATAACCTAAAATGTATTAACACTTTAAAGTGATCTGAGGTCTATATTCTTTTAAAGTGTTAGACCCTTTTGGATGATTAAAGGATAAAACTTGAAACATAATCCAAAATCTTCGAACATGCATCTCTTTGATGAAGGATACATTTTTGGTAAACCCATACTTTGACCAAGACCAAGAACATCTGTTTGTAACACTCAAATGTTGACCGATATGAATTTTCTAAATGCAAGTATGTCTTGGATTTATTTAGAGTCAAGCATTGTGTTGACATGAACTCTAGAAAGAGATAAACGAAAACCTTCAAAAATAATAATCAATTTCGTATCATTCTACTGAAGAATGTACCGAATCCAAATGTTAATTGCAAGTAAGGTGAGGTGACCACCTGTTGGCGTGAAAAACCTGAGTTGATATTTTTTAAACTATGGGTTTATTTATTTGCTTTTATAAACCGAATACACAAAATAAGTAAACTTACTGGAAAAAGAAAGAAGAGAAAAACAATTCACATGGCCTAGCTGTTTGGAAGAAATTAGGCTGTCTAAACACAAAAACTAATATAATGAAAATGATTAGGGATAATTGTGGGAGAAGACAGACATCCCACCCCAATATCGATAATAAACTATGAAATCACAAACACAAACATGGTTTACACTCCTAAATCTTAATTCCTTCACATTTGTCTAAATATAGAGATAGCCGAACCTCACTGGTTCAAATGATTTTCTTACAAAGAATCCACATTTAAAAAAAAAAAACAGAAATGATTTGCCAATATTTTGATTAAATTTAAGGGAGCATGATATACTATTTTGGCAGAGTTCTTTTTTCTCAAAAAAGTAAAAATAAAATGATAGTTTACATGATTTATACATATATTATTTTTGAAATGGTCATAGAATGGTGGCTATGATGACATGCACATGGGTTGCCTTCATTATCGGTTGTCTTCGATGAACAAAACAATGGACAACCATCCATTATAAAATATCCTTATATGATGTATTATTCATTTCATCATTTTTCTCATATTTGCACACGTGTAGATAGACAAATATGTGTGTGTGTGCCTATTGTTTTGTTCATCTACATTTACTAAAATAAATATTTACTCCAGTTGCAGTACCTGTCATGGGTTACTGGAGACTAGATGGTAGTTGGTAAAAAGGCTGACTTACAAACCCGGCTCAAACTTGAGCAGTTGAGGTATAAACAACAACATTTATACTACTAAAGTAAAGATTTTTTTTTTTGCAAATAGATGGCCGATTTAATTGTGGCAATCCTTTGATCTAGTGGTATGACTAAAAGTTCCTTATGTTTTTACAGTAAAAGATTTGAATTTTACAGTAAAAGTAGGAAGCGATCAATCAGTGCATAATACATGAATGATCTTCAAATACAACGAAAGAAAATGAGAGTAGAGAGACTGAAATCTATGGGATGCCAAGATACCAAAATAGAGACTTATGAACGTAGAAGAAAGCTATACATAATTCCTCTTACAATGGCATGGTGGCATGGCAATCTACCAGATTTTTCTTTTAAATCAAGAATTGATGAATCAATGTTAGTTAATGCCAAGGGATTCAATCACACGGACGATATAGTGGCGTCTATAACCTTAACTTTCATCAGGTAGTAGATTATCTAAGATTGAGGGTGACGCAGTGTTGTATATACCATACCACACACCTTGGTACAGCATATGGCAAAACCTCTCCAACAACATATCTTTTTCAGGCGATCCTTAATTTTTAAGATTAAGACACATCTTAGTCTCTACTAGTCCAACATATTTTTAAATGATTACAACCCTGAAGTGTTATTTTAAAGTTTGCAAGTGTACTATAATGAAGCATTTTTCGAGTGAAAAATGAGGATTGCCTTGTAACTTCATAAGGATTAATAGTTAACAGATTCAACTCGTTTTAGATTTTTGTTTGAACACTCATTTCTGTCCAAGTTTGTATTTTTCCAAACAGAAACCGGATTAAGGCCCATGGACTCTTACCATAGACTCGCACATTGGGAATAAATAAACTGAACTAGTGTTTGGTTTTCATAAAACATATTGTTGTTCAGGCCCAAGGACTCTTACCATAGATTGTGGGCGTTTAAAGAGCAGCCCGTATAAGAATTTAACTAGGTCATGAAGAATGGGAGCCATGAAAGTTAATAATATTAGACCATCCGTTGCGGAGGTCCTTAGGGAAAAATCCTCAGAAAAAAATAATTAAATAATTCGTGGATCCCATAAACAGTTAAGGATTCTATCCAAAAAATCCTTACGTAAAGATTCTTTCTTAACGATTCCTTACACGTGGCAACCCGCGATTCGTTAATCTTTTATTTTTATTTTTATTTTTTTAATTTTAAAAAAATAATAATTAAAAAGTAAAAAAACACTATTTGTAAGGACTCCCTGCAACTCCACCATTGCGAATGATCTTAGGCCACATGTCTTCTTTGATACTTTGCCGATGGACAGTTAACTCTTGTGTTAGGTTAATGTCAGATACTGGCTGAATCTCATAATGGTTCTGGCACTGTATAATTTTGGAATTGTCGGCCATGACTCTTTTGGCCCAATGATTGATCATAATGTTGCGTGTATAATAACTGCAGAGGGTAGTTGTGAAAAGTGCATCAGAGATTCAGAACTCATCAATTCAATAACAGTACGTTTGGGAGGATGAAAAAATATGTTTTATCTGAAATGTTGTAGAACAGGTTACGGGTGAAGGTGAAAACAATGGGCGATGTTATCTGTTTTTTTTTTCTCCACCAAGTGGGGATATATTATTAATGAATGATGTAAATATGTAATGGTTAAAAAAAAAGAAGTAAATATGTAATGGTTGCAAGTTTGCAATATATCGCTATGTTTCTAAGCTCCAAAACATGCTACAAAAGGTTTGCTATTTAAGTCGTAAAATTGGCCGCACTATCTACCAAAATTCATAATGCAGTTGATAGGGGCCATTGGAGATTTTTCAAATGAAATCTACACTCAATTTCTTTTCTTTTTTTTAATAATTTTATTATTTCATAATTGAGATACTATTAAATAGAAATTTTATAATTTACAAGAAACTACAGGAAAAAACATGACACCTAGTGATTAAGTCATTGTGAAGTGTCAGCTTTATAGATTTTGGCAACAAGAAAATTTTCTAGGCATTAAGCCCTCACTTACGTTTAAAAGTGATTTAGATCTCATTGCAGATGGGGTAGCCATAACAGAAAAAATTGAATGCGTGGAAATCACTGCGTGATTAGTTGTCAGTTTTTATGCCGTTTTGCATGGAGATTACATTTGTAACCTAAGCACAAAGTTCTTACATCTCTTTTTTTTTTCTTAATAATTCATAGTAATCTCATACATATGGAAAAATCAAAACTAATTCATGCCCGTAATGCAGCATATATAAGCCAAATAGTGTGGATATTTAGCAATACCACTTAGTTTCGCGCATGTAGTTAGATTAGTTCAAAATTCAAAACAAGTTGACGTGCCAAACCCATTTTCTTACAACTTGACCACAAGATCTTGGACTACATCACACTGCATTACACGATCATTCATCTTCTGTCACCAATACGATGCATATGCATGCACCATCTCCACCTCCAGTCATCTTTATTATTGTGCCGTTGTGTCCTGTACGGTTCTCTTCCACCCAAACTCACTCCTAGACTTAATGAGGACTTATGTGAATCTGATTCTAAACTCCATTAATTAGTTGAGTGCAAAAGATTAAGAGTTTTTCTTGTAATTATTTGTAGTTGCAAGTGGATGATACTTGATCACAAACACACTCATAATCATGGGATCTTGAAAGACGTATTGTATCGACGAACATACTTGTGATATTGTCCTTATATCTTTATGTGGGATTGGTGTCTAGTGAACCCATCATCCATAAATGTGAGAGTATTTACTTTAGCGACTCTAAACTGAAACAATAAATACTTATTGGTAAGTGTGCTTCTCGTTACTTCTGCGCAATTGTGTTTTCATTGCACCAATTGTACTGACGCTTTGATGATTACTGACCATCTATAAATAGACACTTCACGACTTACTCTCTTTCCACTTCTGTCTCTATCTTTCTATCTTCTTCTCTAATATGGGATTTCAAACTGACTTTGATCATGAAAGCGGTCGCACGTTTAAAATGTTGCAACCCTCTCAATGGGCTGATTACTTCCTTTACGTCCCGATCAATGAATTTGTGAGTCTATTTACTATTATCAATATACATGCGGTTACGTAAAAGTATACACACGTGTCTGTGAAAAATATATGGTCTATTTATTTATTTTTTTGAACAAAATATGGTATATTTATTTTTTTGCGAAATTTGTATGAACAAATTTGATCATGATACTAGTGTTGTTTGTTATAGTGTCATACACCAAGACAACAGAAAACTAACTTGCGTATCTTCTTTTAGGAACTAGATGTCCTTGCAAACGAACTCGAAGCAATCAAGCCCAACGTCAGAGACATGCTCATGTCCTCTTACCATGCAGAAGGCCATGACTCCACGAAGAGGAAAGTACATCTTATATATTTGATGATCAGTCTTGGCGTTGCATATCATTTTGAGAATGAGATCGAAAAGATCTTGACACACGCCTTTGAGAAGATTGATGATATGATCGCAAATGAGCATGACCTTTACACAATCTCCATTTTCTTTTGGGTTTTCAGAACATATGGTTACAACATGTCGGCTGGTGAGTCATTTATTCTTATCTTTAATTTGGTACATTAACTAACATATTCATTTCTTGTTGGAGCCAAATGTATAACAGATCTTACATTCTCTGATGTATATTAGATGTATTCAAGAGATTCAAAGGGGGTGACGGAAGGTTTATGGAGTCCTTAATCGAGAATGCTAAAGGCATGTTGAGCCTGTATGAAGCCGCCCATCTGAGGACGACAAGAGATTATATAATGGACGAAGCGTTGAGCTTCACAACGAAACATATGGAGTCGTTGGCAGGAAGAGCAAGCCCTCATCTCACTAGGCTTATACATAATGCTCTTGGTCTATCTCAACACTGGAACATGGAGATATTGGTCGCAATGGAATATATATCATTCTATGAACAAGAAGAAGACCATGACGAAACATTACTCAAGTTTTCAAAGCTCAATTTCAAGTTACTACAACTTATTTACCTTAAGGAGCTCAAAATGGTTACAAAGTATATAATTTCCTCAGTAACTAGTATTTCTTTATGGTTTTTGAAATAGAACCCTTGAAGAATATGTCTATATTTTCATCATTTATCATATTTAAATATATGTGTGTCTCTTTGTCTGAATGCAAGATGGTACAAGGAGCTGGACTTTGCATCTAAGTTGCCACCTTATTTCAGAGACAGACTGGTGGAGTTACATTTTTTTGTTATATCGATGTATTTTGAGCCACATTTCTCAAGTGCGAGGATTATGTTGACTAAGTTCTTCACGGCCGAAACCATTATTGATGACACTTTCGATCGATATGCCTCTATCTCTGAAGCTGAAAGCCTCGCCAAAAGTCTAGAAAGGTACGCTACATTTTAAAATTCCACGTGATTAACAATCATATTGATATGATGGCCTTGAGAATAATGATCATTGTTATGATGCACAAGGTGGGCTCCGGATAAATACATGGATAAACAGCCAAATTATTTGAAATTCGTGCTTGAATTTATACTGGATCTATTCAAAGATTTCGAAAGAGAAGTGGGGTCAGAAGGAAGATCTTACAGCTTCAAAAGTACAGTAGAAGAGGTAACTAATCAAATTTATAAGGAAAAGATTATTACATGTTCCTTAAGTTATGTCTCTTAGTTTAAATTATGTCTCTTAGCTTAAATTATGTCTCTTAGCTTACGGTCTCTTAGTTTTTAACTGAAAAAGCTAAAGAACGTCTGAGAGATTAAGCGACGTCACTTAACTTTTTCAGTTAAAAATTAAGGGACCATAAGCTAACAGACTCAACTTAAGGGACCTGCAATAAACATGACCTAACACTATTCATATAAGTAATATTTGTCTTCCATCTTTTTCAATATTAAATTTCTTATATATTTCATTAAAATGATACTTTTTTTGTTTTTCACTCTTGGGATGAAACTCATAAACCATGCATGAATGTTCCTAATTTAACGTGTTTATATACTTTTGAACCGTCAGTTCAAACTACTCGTGAAAGCCAACCTTGACCTTGCCAAATGGGCGCAAATCGCTCACGTGCCTAGCTTTGAGGATTATATGGTGGTAGGTGAGGTGGAGGTCTCGTTCTATGCGACTATGGCAGCCACGTTGATGGGCATGGGTCATCTTGCTACGGAGGAAGCTTATGAGTGGCTCAAATCAAGACCACAACTCTTCCAAGCAATATCTGTTAATGGACGTCTGATGAATGACATGACCGGTTTCGAGGTACAGAGAAAATATTCTTTACTATTGATTAAAAATTTTGTGTGCTGATTAGGATGACATGAATAGAGGATATGTAACTACCGGGGTCAACTGTTATATGAAGCAGTATGGAGTTACAAAAACCGAAGCCTATATGGAGCTTCATAAAATGCGTGTTTACAACGACAAGATAGTGAATGAAGAGTTGCTGACAACAAAAGAGGTGCCAAGGAGAGTTCTCAAGCAAGCCATCAATTGTGCACGCATGACCAATGTTGCCTATGGCTATGGTGAAGGCTTAACACACCCTGAAGGCAAAATAAAGGACTATATTGTTTCTCTTTATCTTGATCTGATCCGTCTGTGAAGACGTTGATTGGAAACACTGCTAATGAGTGTGACCTTTGTCTTATATGTCATAAAGCCTTTTTTGGTTTAGTTTAGTTTGGTTATATATGATCTGTTGGTGCTCGATCATTGATTAGTAGGAGAACTGACCTATGCTCTATTACCAACAAGCCACTCCAACACACACATGTGATAAGCCTTTATGAATCATGTGATCCTAATTTTTTTAATTGTTAAACTAAAGTATTATTAAATATTACAAATTTTGTGTAATGAAGAAAAAAGATCTTGACTCATTAACATCTTCAATTCATCTTTATATTCACCTCTATATATTATAATATAGTAGAATCTACTCCAATTCATCTCTATTTAGAAGAAAAATAGAATATCTCTATATTAGAAGCATATTTTTTATTTACACAATAATCCTTTAATTTTTTATGATTATAACTAAAATACATATTTATGAAAAATACAATATATTTACGTATAAACACACAACTTCCTTTTTTGTTTACAAAATAATTCTTAATTTTTACAGTTTAGAAATATAATAAATAAAATAAATTTAAATAAAAGAATACATTGGAGATTGGTATATTATAAAGCACATAGTGCATTGGAAGACCAGAACCACTATTACTATAGTAAACACTGTTGTAAGAAACAAACGTTTTGTACTGGTGAATCGAAATGGAAGTGATGATATTAATCTCTGTGTCCGTTACAACTCTCTTAGCATTTCTCCTCCTAAAGTCACTATTTAAACGAACCACCACCGTTCCTGAGGTTAACTCACCACCGTCTCCATGGTGGCTTCCTGTGATAGGAAACCTTCACCAGCTCGGTCTCCATCCTCACCGTGCTTTCCATAGACTCAGCCTCCGCTACGGGCCACTCATGCTCCTTCACTTTGGCCGTGTACCTGTTCTGGTGGTCTCATCTGCCGACGTAGCTCATGAGGTAATGAAAACGCACGACCTTAAGTTTGCGAACCGCCCAAAAACGAAAGCGGTGGATATAATTATGAACGGTGGACGAGATGTGGCTTTTTCCTCTTACGGTGAATATTGGAGACAGATGAAGGTATGGTTTTACTGATTTATGATAGATACTGGCAATAATTTTTATTTATTAAGAAAAGACAAGAATTTTGTAAAGTAGATAAACCTCCCACATGTATGCTTTTTCCTTCACCCACTTTGGTTTTCTACTATTTTTTACCTCATCATCATCAAATCTTATGGTACAATTTTTAAAGCAAATATTATATACTTCATCCAGCACAAAGCGCATATTCTTACCTAATACTCTCTCAGTTTCATATTAAATATCGGTTTCATATTAAATATCGCTGTAGAGAAAATTTTCCGTTACAAAATAAGTGTCGTTTTCGATTTTCAATTCAAAATTTATTAGTTTTATTTTGCAATCTAGTTTTCTATTGGTTTGATATGTGAATAGGTGTATAAGTAACTGTATCTTTAAAAAGAAAATATGTAAAATTGAATATTTCTTTAATTTGTGTATACAAATTTAAAATGATAATTATAATGAAACAGAGCGAATAATATACTACTATCGTGATCTTTTAATTTCACAATAAACAAACTTGCAAAATGGACCGGTTCATAAAGACGTAGGTTAATCAAAATAGAAATATTCACATTTCGTGATTCAAAACAAAATAAATATTCATATTTCCCGTTAACCTACCTTTTTGGATTAAGACCAACTTACCATCTAATTAGATGACAAATTGTTTGTAAATCTGCCTTAAATGAAGAGTTTATGCACTGTCCATCTCCTGGGGAAGAAAATGGTGAAGTCCTTTGAGAATGTAAGAAAAGAAGAGATAAATGCAATGTTGGATAAGCTAGAGAAAGCGAGTTTTTCTTCATCATCGATAAACCTAAGCGATTTACTCCTGAACATGTCAAACAATGTGATATGTAGAATTGCTATGGGAAGAAAAGATAGCCGTGAAGAAACCACTAGCGATTTTGAAAATCAGCTGAGGAAAATTATGGAGCTTTTAGGGGCATTTCCGGTCGGAGATTACATCCCATGTTTGGCATGGATAGATAAAGTCCGTGGTTTGGATCGTAAAATGGAGGAAGTAAGCAAAACGTTTGTAGAGTTTCTTGATAGAGTGGTGCAAGAACATGTAGATAAAGGTGAGAACAAAGAAGCATCTGATTTTGTTGATATGCTGTTACGAATTCAAAGAGAGAAGAAGACAAACGGATTCGAGCTTGATAGAAGCGATATCAGACTCATCATTTTGGTAATCAAGACAAACCATCCTTTAATCAAGAACAATATATATCCTTATAATAGAAATATAAGTCAAGAAATTTCAAATTGAAGACTTAATTAATGATGTTACTAACAATGATATTTTGTACTTGTTTTAATTTGTAGGATATTTTCTTAGGGGGAACGACAACAACTTTCACGGTGGTCGATTGGGCAATGACACTTCTTATAAGACATCCAGAATCTATGAAAAAACTTAAAGAAGAGATCCAAATATATTCGAGACATAACTTATATGTATCAGAAGAAGAAGTTGAGAACATGAAATATCTTAAAGCTGTGATCAAAGAAGTCCTTCGACTACACCCCCCGGGTCCAATGTTAATTCCTAGACAACTTAGTCAAGATGTCAAACTGAAGGGATATGACATTGCGGCTGGAACAATAGTAAGCATCTTATTCTTTAAAAAAAAATCATATATTATACAACAAACAAAATCATATAATTATATAAACATACAATAAAGAAAACAATTATGTAATATGTTTGTTGTTGAGCAGGTAATCATCAATGCTTGGGCGATCCATCGAGACACCGAAAAATGGGGATCAGATGCAGAAGCATTTAAACCAGAGAGGCATTTGAATATGCATTTGAATTTTAAAGGACAGGATTTAAACTTCATTCCATTCGGATCGGGAAGAAGGCTATGTCCTGGTATAGATTTTGCAGTGACGTTAATTGAGGTTGCACTGGCAAACTTTGTGAACCGGTTTAACTGGAGAGTCGAGAGGAAACCACTTGGAGATGATGATCAGTACTATCTAGCTGAAACAACCGGTATTGAAGTTGGCCGCAAGTTCCCTTTATTTGCATTCCCATCTTCAGTTTTATCCACGGTGTAATCATTTGATAGTTCACAAACCTCTAATAAGTAAATAACCCATCAAATGATATTTTATGCGCAATAATTACTTTTCTTTTTATGTAGTCACGGATTTTCAGTGGACATTCGGTGACTACGCCGTGACTATATAGGATGTTTTATACTAGGGTTTATCCATTAATAGGTAAGGTGCAACGAGAATCAACATCATTTGATAATTCACAAACTTCTCATGACCCATCACATGATGTTTACATATATTCAATGTTCATAGAAGCTTAAGCTGATTTTCATATACACTAGTGCTTTTGTTCCTTATGGCTTATGGTCATCACTGATGCAAGTAAGTACCCTCCAAATACTTTGATAATATTATAACTAGATACTTCGTGCAAGCAGATCTATCTTTTTGATCTTGTCGTTATCTTGGGCATGGTCTCATGTCAACGACATAAGATATTTTTTTCAATTTTTTTTTTTTATAGAAAATGAAGTCAATAACACTTTAGATAGTAGTATTATATTATACGTGCAAGTCATGACTAAACTAATTACCAACCGACGTGCATCCCATCCTGCTCCGTATTTAAAACCAATCTGCTTTAGCCTTTTGCCCATATTGTCTTTTTACCAAGTAAGGCCAAAGATAATAAAAAATGGCGACGCAAGTTCTTGCCTTCAGAGACGATAGTAGCTTCAGGGATGATAGTAGTCAAGAGGATTGGCATGACTTCGAGGTTCTTGGTCGTGGAGACGAGCCCAAGATTCTTATCAAGAAGACAAGCATGTTATCCGATTCTGAGAGAAGGATCTCCGTTGACCCCAAGTCACTTTTGTCGAGGAACGAGAGCTTCAACATGATAACCTCACGGCCGAGAGATGATCATCAAACCAAGACGAAGTTTATTAGCTGCAGCCTCCCTAACTCAGCATCCACGTCACCTAGACACAGCTGGAAGAACAGAACCACGGAGCAAGTTCTTGACCTAATGCTCGTTCAAAACGCTGCGTTTGGAAGAAGCAAATCTTGTGGCGAAGGACGTGCATGCACGCCATCGCTAGATTTCGACATGTTATTACGAAAATCAAGAAATGTACATAATCATAATCATCAGCAACAACATCATGATGATGATGATGATGATAATGGATTATCTTCCTCTAACACCAAGAGTCTCTCTAACAAGAGCAGCGGAAACAACTCTCTCTTCTCAAAGACAGACTCTAACAAAAGCAATACTACCAACACGGCGAACTCGAAAAGCATCAACACCTTCGAAGACGGATTCAAATGCAGTGCCTTGTGTCTTTACCTACCCGGTTTTGGTAAAGGTAAACCGGTTAGGTCATCATCATCATCTCGAAAAGGTGACTCATCAACCACTAGAACCACGACGATGACTTCTACTCATTCCATGGCAAGAACTGCTTCTGTTAAGGACACAACGGTCCTCTCAGCTCGAGCCTCGTTAGAGAAGTTTGACTGCGGTTCGTGGACTTCTTCGGCTATGATTCACGAGGAAAATGTTGATCTCGGTGGTCATTTTTTCGACTTGCCTTCTGAATTGATCAAAGGTGGTTCGGGTGGGAACGATCAAGATGATCCTGTTTCGGCGGCTTTCGTGTTCCACAAGGAACCTAGTTTGGAGAAAGAGATCAAAGGGGTTTTGAAGACTTCTGGTTCGAAATCGAGACGGTCTATGGAGTCGCAACTTCATGTTCGGTTCTCAACTTCGTCGCCGGTTTCTTATCCGACGTCTCCGAATCCTTCTTCGGTCACGCCACGGTTGATACAAGCCACCGAGGATTTTACTAGTTTCTTGGAAGCACAAACCGTGTGAATAATAAATGTGACTGATTAACTATTACTTTTTTCATTTAATTTTCTTTTTATTGATTTATCGAATGAAGTTAACTACATACATATAATCTTCTCTTGCTAATTTATTTTTGCAATTGCTATTCGAGAGAATTAAAACTTACACATTGTAAAAACTAAAGAAACGAATACACGAGAGAGAGAAGAGTAATTAATATTTATAATTTCTATAAGATATATACAGCAATTAAAGAATACTCTTGGTAATTTCCAGTATTATCTTCTTGAATCCATTAATTCCACATACTATATATAGAGAGACAAGTTGTTATGCCATTATGCTGAATTTTGAGAACTAAAAATATAAATGATGATAAAATTTCATGGAATTATAAATTTTTGATATTTTAATATTGTACTCAAGCCCACACTAAATCAAGGATGTAATATTTTTAGCTTTGTAAAACAATAAATATTTTATTTTATACAATATTTCCTCACATATTACGTTTGATTTACACTTTGGAATTAAGAAAACTGCAACATTTGTATTGCATCACTTTAACCGTATCGACCACATCAACTACACTTAATTTACAGTGAACGCAATAGACATAAATCGACAGCATTTCTTCAAATTCCGTAGCCATTCCAAACTTTATAGTATAGTATATATATGAACCGACATCAAAGTTGATGTTTTAGATTTACTGATTACTTTATGTATGGAGGTTGAATGTTAGAGGAACCATTTTTTATAGGAGTAAATAGACTGTCTGTTTTCAGAGAATAATGCAGCTTGCAGAGATCATGCTGCCTCGGCCACTTCCTATGAATGATCTCCGTAACATCTTAGTATTAAATTTACAACCAAAAAGTACCATCAAACATTAAATTTGACCAACCGTTTGACATGATACATGAAATAACATTTAACCACACGTATACTGTAGGCATTTACATGACAAACGTATAAAAACACACGTATACTGTATACATTTATTGATAACCCCTTAGCATCAACAATTACTACATTTTCTTAAAGATACACAAAACAAAAACAGATTCGATCGAGAATATTGATGTAGAAATCGGTACATAGTAGGGTTCTTGAATATGATGCAACTAACTTACACAATGATTTTGTGCCGTACCGTCGGTGAGCATCCTAAAATAAAATAGCACATTATGTATTTGTTGTTAAGAAAACCTTTTTGTGTGTGTTGAGCATGGTGTGGAAGGATATTATTATTACATTATTTTGGTTTTAGTCTATATATATGGAAATGTATTTACATGGTTCCCAAACACCGAAGTTACTTTAAACTATCTATTATATTAAAAGAAAAGTCACAACTTCATTTTATGTATGATTTTTTAAGTTGGATAATTCCATAAAAAATTACTAAAATGAATTTTTGCATACATATTTGAA
>JABAYD010066241.1:0-17484 GCA_014822095.1 Diplotaxis tenuifolia | reverse complement strand
AGGCCGCGGCCGAAGTGTGTCCTTTAAACCTAAAATCAAATCCGATTTGTGTCACAGATCTGGTATGGGTAATCATTCGAGAAAATAATTGTCGGACTCCTAAGCATTTATGTGAACTCTACATGGAGAGTTTGAAGAAAAATCCGGAGGCCCATATGTTCCATGATGGTGGATACAATGGAGATGAGGACAGGGATTACGTCCAAGGTGACCCAAGGGAACCTGAAAATCCCGAAAAAGTTGATCACATGGAATATGATTATGTTTTATTACTTTTGGTGTTTTATTTTCTTGATTGTTTTGATGTTAAAACTTTATATTATGAATTATTTTCATTATCAAAACACCAATAGTGAGTTTAGATTGCAAGTATAATAAGTCCAAATGAAGGACCACGGCCAAGGTGTGGGGGCTGGAATCCACACCGTCGATTTCCGTAAAATAAGGAACGTCATGTCAACTCGAATTTCCCCGAGGTCCCGATATCTGCGAAACCACACGCCAAGTAATCAAGATACGAAAACAGCAAAGTAAAAGTTCGAAATCGTAAATAGAGGCAAATAAATTTCTTATTCTGAATTTGGGTAAAAGCGGTACAACGAGAATTAGCCTTGGCTACAAGAGCTGACGGCGAGATTCCTACTTTTACCAATCTAAGTCTAAACCCTAGTTGAGACGCAGCTCGATAACAGGAAACGGAAAATTGCCTAAATTGCATAAGTTTTTTTGGTGTAGTAAAAGCTTTGCGAAAATTGTTGTGTCTTCCTTTGGCTTCGACCTTGTTATTATATACTCCCTCCTAGGCGGCTTATCACTTCCTTTTCTCCTAGATTCGAGTCTATCGGAAATCTTCCATTTCTCCATCTTCCATATTTATCTTCGGGAAAATTGACATTTATCTTCGATTTTGACATTTATCTTTAAACTTTTACATTTATCTCTTCGTCGAGAAATAGATAAACCGTCATTGCATTATCGGGCTGGATTTCGTCCAAAGTAGTAAGTGGGCTTTTATTGCGATATACGACCTTTCGGGCCGTTTTGCGATTTTTGCCGTTTTTACGAATTTCGACGAGATCGTTCCGTAATGCGATGGCATTCTTCGAATAATATCTTGAGTCAGTCGTATAGCTTGATAAACTTTGGTGTTTCGTTCAACCATTACCGTTTTAAACGACTTACACGAATCTTTTCGAGAAGACAAGTTTTATCGGTCGTTATCATAAAGTTCCGCGATAATACGGATCGGGACGGTCCAGGAGATGTTCCGATCGAGGTTTGGAGCGCCATTGAGCCGAAAGCCATAGGTATTGTGTCTGAGTCGTGATTTGGCTAAGCCAATGTCGGAACGGACTGTTTGGCCATCCCACCGATCGGCGAGCTGGCTTGGTTCTGGCCAGCTCACCGATCGACGAGCTCGATGTGTGCTCCAGTTTGCCGATCGGCGAGCTGGCTTTGCCTTGGCCAGCTCGCCGTTTGGCGAGCTGGACGCGTGTTCCAGCTCACCTATCTGCGAGCTGGCTGATCTTCGGACAGCTCGCCGGTCAGCAAGTTGGACGCGTGCTCCAGCTCGCCGATCATCGACCTGGCCAGGCCGGTTCATCTCGGTCCGGTTCATCTCGGCCGGTCCGACGATCGGGTCGGGCCGGCTCATCTCGGCCGGTTTGTCTCGGCCGTCCCGGTGAGCTGGATGGTTCCATTGCTTTGGCGTTTCTTCGACGATTTATGTAGTTGCGATTGTTAGGTTTGCGGAGTTTATATGTTCAGAAAGTCCTTAGACTTTTCTTTGATTTATTTCCGCGGCTACTTCGAACCTTGCAGAGAGTTTTGGTCATTGATTCCGTCGTAACCGTTTTCAACCCAAACACAAGACATTGCTTAAAGGGAATTATATACACCCAAAATTCGTGGCCCATTGAGTGTTAACAAAATAGTTTCCAAATAGAAACAATGGGAAAAAGGGAAACGAAAAGTTCCTTCTGATTTAAAAATCGCCTAAGGCCTTAAAGAAAGTGAACAAGACTATACTTGCGTACTCTACTGATCCAGACTATGCTAAAGATCAATATGATCAAGGCAAGAGCCATGGTAACCAGATTGGTATACCCCACGAAATTATACACTTTATGACATGACTTGATTAGCCATCCGAGTCTAAATTTGATGCCAAGATTGATATTGCAAAAAGCACAAAGAGTTATCCCATAAATCTCACGTTGTGTAACATGTACACAAGGGAAACTCATCAAGCTATAATGTCCCAAGCATATAAAGATTATAGCATGTTCATGAGGGGGAGAAAGATAAACCCGTGGTCCATGACCATACTATAAACATGAATATGGCAGCTTTGCCGAACTTGCCATTACCTATAAGTTTCAGACTCTAAAGTTTATAATCTTGGGGACATCAAGAGTTTTACATGTATATAAGATCAATATGCATCAGGCCATATAAGTGAGCATAGATATTCCCATCTCAGATTGAATACGGGCCTGAGCCAGACATATACCATCTTGAGAGATTTTAAATAAATCCACCACATACATATGTGCCGTCCAAGATGGAACCTCAGAAGAGGACTGGGAATATATGTTGGATAGGAACATGTCTTTCTCCCACGAGTTTTTAAGAAACCTTGAGCCAAATATGGGTGATAAGATTAAAGGCCAAATACACTGATTGCATGACAAATGAATCCGACTATCCAACATCAGGGGGAGAAAGAAATAAGATGGTAAAAGTGAGAAAATAGAATGGTATTAACTATCTTTGTCTTGGCAAGATCCTCGGACTAAAGAATAAGATCTAAGACGTCCAAAGAAAGAAAGAGATCATATAAAACTAGCTATGTGAATGCAACACAAATTAGACCCGAAAAGAAAAACCAGCTTGTACCACGAAATTAATGCCCTAGACGAGACATAATCAAGTTGCTACAGAGTCTATATAAGATAAACCAATGTGTTCCATAAGATAAGTAACCTCAGAAAGAAAAAGAAATAGTGCATAGAATGATCTGAGGTTGCATAAGGGAAACCAGACCAGACATTGAGAAAATGCTGCTCAGCTGTACATCCAAGGTCCAAACCATGTAGCTTGGGACGCCAAGCTGCAAAGGTAATAAAGGTCCTGGAAAATGAAATCTCAAATCGATTGGATCATGTCTGGATCACAAGGGAACCATACATAAGAGTGTCGACACACTAATGATAAAGATGCATAAGAAAATAGTACTTGAGTTTTAAGAGATATAAGCGAGGATCAGAACTCACGTGAATACAAGAATGCATTCATAAATGAAATCCAATAAGATGGAAATGTGGGGTTATATATTATAGAAGAGATGGACGTATTGGCCATAGAAACGCCATCTGATGATGATAAACCAGTGAATATATATGGGTCTTGTGAGGAAAACGAAAATCATGAGATGTAGAACATGACCATGTGGTCTAGAGGTTGTTCATGTTTCTACTTACAGCATTTAAGCACAGCTGAGAACAGCTTGTCACACAAGGTTACTCACAGAGACCAAGGAACATATTATAAGGAGATATACTCCTATGTGGTGGAAGCTACTACTAAACTCGAAATTAATAAGGTCTGGACGCCTAAGAAATAATGAATAGTAAGCAGTATATTGATCACTAGATATAGGTAATAAAGTTACCAGAAAGATGAGAAAAGAAGTTCTCAAAGAACAGCATTGTTCCTAAGCTGTTTATGGACTGATGCAAAAGCAGCTGCATAGAATGTTAGAGACTAAGCAATACTTAGTAAAGGAGTTTGATAAGAACGATCCAAATCAGTCCATATATTCTTATGAAAGAAATTCCTTGTGTTTATACTAAACCAACTTAAAGAAAGGTTGAAGGCTATGTTTTACATATGATGGGAATACGATGATTTGTAGTAGAGATCATAGCCGTGTGTGTATTGAAATCAGCACGCCAAACTTACATAGTGTAATGTGAGATGGTCATAGGAAAAGGCAAAAGGAACCATTAAGGTTCACGCCAAAGTCCATACCAATCAATGACCATGTACGGTCCTGTTCCAGCCTAATCGTCCATGTGAGACGACTAAAATGTTAGACCAAAACTTGGTATGGCTATGGACAAGGCATATGACCTTGGTCCGGGAAAGGCTTTACATAAGTACCATTAAAGCTTATGCACATCCGACCAAAAGTGCATTATATTGGCGCCTTGATGGTAAGCCATAATAGGTCGGATAAGTTTATGGATATGTTTAGACAATAAGACATTGGAACTAAAGCCATACACGTCCCTTGCTGAAAGTTCTATTGGCACCTTCATTAGATAAATTCAGCATGTACGAACATGAGGCAATGGGACAGGATTAATACATTCTAAGTTACCTTCTAAGGAACTGAATGCTTGAGATTGATTTATACTAACCAAACCCAGAGAGAAGTCTGTTTGGTTTCGATAAATATTGCATGTTATGGCATCTGGTCCATACAAGGTCTCAAACAGGTTATACACGTTTGAAGAATGGTTAACAAGCTCAAAAGCACCACAAGTTCAGTCACATGTTATGTCAGCCGACTTCTTCACCACATCTACACTAACTGCATGTCCATGAAGTCTATCCATCAGTTTGGGACGTGACAATTGAGGGACCAGTTCGAGACTTGGCGTCCATGCGCCAACTTGAAGAACATGTAAGGTTTAATGAGGCAACATCAAAGGCATGTAAAGAACCTTGACCGGATGTGTCGATCAAAGGGGAGTGTTAAGGACCACTTGGTGATCGACCCATGACATGCGCAAACGGCCCGGCCCATCAACCGTCCAACTGGCCTATTCTCTATGCCTTAGGCGAATGGGAGATTAACACTTATATTTATATTAATGTTTATCTTCTTTCCTTATATATGTATTTAGGATAAGTACTATTTTCTATTACTATTAGGAATAGGATTTCCTTTTCCTTATGATGGTCTAATGTATGTATAAATAGAGACCTTCTAGTCGATGGAAATATAGCACAGAAACAAGTCTTTCCAATCTATTTTGTTTCACAACAATATGTTAGTTTTGCCATAATATTTTTCGACAGATTTGTCCAGCTTTAATATGTTAGTTTTACCGTCACTGAGAGGGGAAAAACTTTTTTTATGTGCAACTAACGAACAAAATTCTATATGGATGGGAAGACATCGTTTCGATTCCGACAGAAAAAAAATTAAACTGCACCAATACTATGGATGAAAGATTTACGTGAAAATCTTCTCAACAAAAGTCTTATATACTTAAATGTAAAAGTAACATATGTAGACTTCTAGCGATAACGAACAAACTTAATGTAAAAGTAGAAATGACTTCCAAGTAAGTTTTCCGGCATAAGACTTAGCGGGAAGTCTTCTGTAGAAAGTCAAATTTTTGACACAGTTTGGTTAATTGCAAAACTAACATGTTTATCCGATATTTTTCAAAACTTTTGTATTACAAAAGTAAGCTAATATCTTTTTTAAAAAAAAAGCACTTCCTGAGCAGTCTACTATAGAAGAAACTTCTCTAGAAGTCTTCCTTTCTAAATATTCAATTGGAAAAATGATCTAAATGGAAGTTTTCAACGGGAGTTTTCCTAGGGAAGACTTCTACAAAGCCTTCGACGACATTGTATAATAAAATTTTATTTTCTTCAAATTTGAAATGACATTTTAAGATTTTATTGTTAAATCATGTGTTTTAGAAAATATCTGGGGTTTTGAATAAATTTATAACTTAGTTGGTGATAATTATAAAGTTACCAACATTCATATTTTTTAACGTTTCTAGCTAATGTGAGAAGAGTTATTAAGAAGTCTTTCGTGGAAGTCTTTCATATTAGTTTTTATAAACTTGTACTTTTAAGAATGTTAAGTAATTTAAGATAAGTTTTTTTAGTTTTCAAAAGTATTAAATAATTTGAAGAAGATTATCATGTGTACATAAAAACGAAGTTGGAACAGTTAACCTACTCATTATATCTTAGTTTTTTATAATTATAAAATTTATTGGTTTTATTTCTTCAAAAACTTTGTTGGTTTTACTTTTTCAACTATTATAAGTGAATGAGAAGAAGTTGTTTTTAGTTACAAACTTATATTTTTTTGCAGAGTATGCAAGATCCATAGATGAGAAGAACTACATAATGAACATCATGTTTTGAACTTGAAGGCCATTGAGAAACATCATTGCTGATTTTACAAACATAGAACCATACTTTTATTCTACTCTTTTTTACTTTAATAACTAGGTGATTCTCCCGTGTTCATGCACGAATATAAATATTTTTAAGATAAATATATAATAATAACTTATTAATATTTTATTTTTCAATTTAAATAGTTTTATAATGTATATTAATAATATTATATATTTTTTAATTAGACCAGTGATTTTGTATATATAATATATAGTGGTATAGTTATCACTTGAGCATGTTAGATTTCATCTACTTTCAACCATACTGTAGATCCTAAAATCTACGCTAAATATTTTATAGTGATTATAGGTTTAATATAGGGAAAACAAAGGAAGTAGGCAACGATGCTCTTAGAACACAACGATATAATCGGAGATCAGTTGACAAAAATGGACTTTTATTAACAAGGATTGATTACAAAGATTTTACTCGAGATCAAAATGAAACAACAATGAAATCGAACTAAAAGAGAAATAAGAGAGGCATATGAGGTCGATCTTTGTGTATGTGTAAGCTGTAGGGTTTTTTTGTGTGTCCTCCTCTCTCTATTCTTATTTCTTTTATAGCCGTTTCATTCCTGATTTTCCTCAATGTCTTCCGCGATCTCTGGGCTGTTGGTTCGACGTCAACGAGATTGGAATGGGCCGATCGGTTCGATGACTTCGCATGGGCCTTGGCCCATCTCAATCTCTAAAAGAAATTGGGTCTAACCTTTGTCCCCCAATCTCTTTTCTTTACGAAAAAATTGAGATGGTTTGTTCGACTTTGATTGATGCGAGATGGTTTGATTTTGGCTTTGGTGAGACATATGCGACACGTGGCGTCCCCCATCAATGGACCGTTGGCGCGTGAGATTTCTCCAACGGCTACTTGTGCCGTATTCGAGAAAACTTAGTCATTAACTCTTCTCGTTTTTAGGGATAGAGCCGTTTCTTGATGTCGGCTAACATCTATTAATACGTAAGGATTTCCTTTCATCCTCAATTTCTCGTCTTGATCTCTCTCTTGTCTCTGCATACATTCGGGTCTTTTCTTTCCTTTTGAAACGAAGATGTCTTCATCGTTTTCTTTCCCTCCTTTTATGACTACTGTCGATCGGCTCGAGGGCTTATACATGGAGTACGGCATTGGTCGCGACGTTCACCTTGATCTTTCCGCTACATCGGAGACTCCCAACGCTGTTCGCAATGTGTTTTGTGGGGCATATCTTGCTTTTTTCAAGTCTTTCGGTCTCTCTTTTTCCGATTCCGCGTCATATCCTTGATATTGTGGCTGAGTTGGGTATATCTCTCACTCATATGTGCCCAAACTTCCTAATACATCTGTTGGATCTCGTGGTTAGAGCCCACGAGGAGGGTTTGAGACTTGCCTTAGAGGAGCTGTGTCACCTATGCTTGTTAAAGAGGAGCAATTAGAGCCCTGGGACTTTCCTCATGTCTCCGTGAGCGGGTCGTCATGTCATTCGAGGAGTTTCGTCTCGCGATGAGGACTACGGGTTTTTTGTTTTAAAGTCAACCGTTCGTCTAGAGCGACTTTGATTTTAAGAGGATTTCCCGTTTTTGGTCCGACGATATAGGTCGATTTTGAATCTATCGCCCATGTTCTCTTCTTTTTTGTTTGCTTTTGGTAATCGGTTTTAATGAATGATATGTATGATTTCAGTACACTTTGGGAGCTCTATAATGTTTACCGGGCTCCGCGGTCTATTGGGGGCGTTGAGACGAGGTCGCTTAGATTGGTTGACTTTTGATCGTGAGCGGATTCGCGCTCCCTTCTCGTTATCAGATGGAGTTGGTCGAGTGCCGGCCATTCTCAGCGACCTTTCTAGGCTCAAGGTTGTCGCGGTGTCTTCTAGCAGTCTTTCTTCTTCTGGCAGGCTAGATAGACAGTTGGTTAGGAGATCGTCTTTTCAAAATCGTGGGACCACATCTGCGAGCATGAATGAGGGTCCCTCCCTGATCTGAATCTCAGATTTTCATGCCGAGTGTACTTCTGAGGGGGTATCACCCGTCTCCTTGAGTCCTGGTTTGGGAGGAGACTTTGCCGTTACTGGTCATAAGCATCGTCAATCACCAACATCACAAGATGTATCCTCCTTTTGTGATCGTGACGCAGCGGTGCCGAGTCCGATCGTTTTTACTTCGTCTTCCGTCGAGGAGAGAGAAGCATTCGCTAAGATTGCGGATGCCCATTCTAAGGTATGTTTTTTTTCCTTTGTCTTTTTAATCGAATATGTCATTGTCCTGATAATCTGTGAAACGTTACAGGTTATGGTTGCTGTGGAGGAGTTTTTTGTGATGTTCCAGGGTCGTGGTGAAGGGGAGCTGGCGAGGTCGCGAGCCAAAGTGAAGATCCTCAAAGAGTTGCTCCGGAAGGCGAAGGAAGATTTGAAGAAGAAAACCGTGGAAGCGATGTTTCCTGAAGGATGAGTGGAGGAAGGCTCGCGAAGAGAGTATGGTGTTTGAGACCGTGGTCTCTAATCAGAAAATGAAGGTCGCGGAATTCTTTACGGAGAGGGAGCGGGATATCCATCGCGACTCCCGTGCTATGCGTCGTGAAATTGTCGATCGCTACAAGGAGGCTTTATCTGTTGTAGAGAATAAGTGGTTGGATAAGAAGAAGGAGGTCGACGTGAAGATTCAGCTTCGGGAGATAATAACAAACATTGATTTGCTTAATGAGATTAAGGATGAAGGGTTGGTTGTCGATGAAGAACTAGTCCGTCTGAAAGAACTCGAGAAGGATTGCAAGGCTCTTGCTCTCTCGGCTGCTGTTGCGGATCGGACTATTTCAGATTTGGATCTCCCCGAGATCTCCGGCGGTTCGGTTGTTGGAGATCCTTCCTCCGAGGACGAAGCTAATTCTTGAGTTTTTGTTTTTTATTTTATTTTTATCTAAGATATTTCAGATGTAATCTTTTGGTTGTGATGACTTCAGATCATAATGATTTCGTTTTTTCTAGATTCTCGAGATTTTATTTTCTTATGCTTATTGTTTATCCTACTCGTTTTGTCCTTTATAAATGCCAAGTTAGCTTTATTGTTCATTAGTAACTTTAAGTGATATTTACCCCTATCTCAAAGACCTATGTCGTCGAGGAGAACGAGTTCCCGTGAGTCCGAAAGGATCAAAAATCGAGGGAATGGGGCGAGTTCCAGACAGATTCGTTCTGGTGATGTGAGCGAAGCGCTCACCAAAGTTCTTCGTGAGGAGACCCGACTTCCTCGTGCTGGGGCGTTCAGTTGAGTTCCGGGACGTGATCGTCCTCCAAAGAAGGCGAAGATGTCTAGGAGTGATGTTAGGTCTGGCCTCGTGGGTGATGTCGGGATCTCGAACCATTTCACTGGCAATTTTCCATGCCAAGGATTGTCCGATCACGAAGGATCCCGATAGCGTTGCCCACTTGGTTAGACATTTCAAGCTGGCTGGATGTCCGCTTCCTTCGTTGCGGAATATGACCGAACGTGAAGCGTACGTCAAGATGGTGGTGGCTCATACCAAGGTTAGTCGTTTTTTCCTTTGATCGTTTGGTCTTTTGCTTTTTCATGCTCGTAACTCAGGATGTCCTTTTAGGCCATGGAGGCAAACAACGAGTTTGTAGCCACTCTGGAGAAGCGTTTGCGAGAAATTCCTTGGGCTGACAAACTTAACGAGGTCAAGAAGGTTGTTCGGAAGCTAAAGCTCAGTTTAAAGATGGCTCAAGATAGGGAGCGTGCTAACGTAGTTCAGTTGACGGCGGACAAGAAGCTGTGAAATCAAGTTGCTTCCCTTGAGGCTCGTCTTCGGGTTGTTGGAAATGAGAGGAAGGCAGCTTTAGAGCAGGTTTCTTCTCTTGAGATGCAGGTCGAGTCCTTGATGTCGAAACACGTGGACGAACTCTGTCGGGCGACTTATGATGCGAAGAAGGCTTTGGCTGATAGCTATCTGGATGTGTTGATGTATATAAAGGAAAAGTGGGAGAAGCAGAAGGCTGCAGCTGACAGCGAGATCCGTCTGAAGGAGGTTATGGCTAACATCAAGCTCATTAAGGAAATAATGATTAACAATCTTCTCGCTTCGGATGTTGTCGCAGCTTCGTGCTAAGGAGGTCGAGTTGGGGGCCGAGCTCGATGCTGTTGTGGTGTCGGATTTCTCGGTTGGGAAGTTGGATCTTCCCCCAGATCTCTGAAGATTTGTCTGATGATTTCTTTTCTAAGGTCGCTTTTGGTAATGCTGATTCTGGAACTCATTCCAAGTGCGAGGAAGGTCGTTTTGAAGATGGCGAGTTTGATGTCGACGAATATTTTTTTATTGCTTTGTTTTTATTTTTGGTAATGTTTTTTTTTAATAATAAAGGTTCCGTTTCCGTTGATTTAAATTGTATTTGCGAGTTTTTGATTATGTTTCGGCGTCCGTTTTCTTCTATGGGGTCACAGATCAACTTCGAGTGATACCATATCGATTGATTGTGTAGTAAAATTACTAAATTGAAGCGCCGTTCTTTGGAGAGACCGTAATTGTTTTGGAAGACTTGATCAGAGTCTCCTCATGCAATTGAGTCAAAAGTTTTGTGGTGAGAATAAATATCTTTTATTTGCCTTCGTAGGGCTTCTATAAACTGTGTTACAAGTCACATATAAGTTCTGAATCAATATTAAAGGAAGGATTCTAGAGTGATGAAATTTTTGTAATCGGTCTTTGTGCGAAGGATTGGTGTCGGATAGTGACTGAAATCGAATCATGAGCTGCCTACATACCCTCGTCGAGGGATCAAGTGTTAACATAGTTCAATCGTTTCCCCTATGGGTAGGGTCGTGTTGTCGATTTGCTCGTGTGCTCGCACACGGTTACAAGTTCGTATGGTAGGATTGGATAATATTATGGACTTTGTTCGATGTCTTTAAAACTTGCAAGATAGCAGGTTCTGGAATTCCTATGGCTTCCTCTTATTGTTTCTATTCCTGTCGGTGTTGGAAATTTCAGACATTGGTGGTAAGTTGAGGGTACTGCCTTCATGCTGTATAGCCAAGGTCTTCCTAGGATGGCGTTAAACAGAGCAGGTCGATCTATGACAACGAACTCAACGATCTTTCTTACGTTTCCAGCTGTCACGGCGACTCAATGGACCCTAGTGAATATGTGGTTTCCCCGGCGAACCTTATAAGTGGGGTCTTCTCTTCTTTGAGGAGGGTTTTGGTGAACCCCATCCTTTTGAATGTGTCGTAGACGAGGACGTCTGCTGAGCTTCCAGTATCGATCATGATTAAGGATAGTTCGCATCCTCTGACGTTGAGGCATACGACGAGGGCGTCATCGTGTGGTTTCTCGAGATCACGGTTTTGTTTTCGTCGAAGGTGATTTTGTGATTGGGACCTGATAGAGGCTCGCGTGTGCCCGTGCTGCTTTCTGCTCTTCGTTGGTGCGCCTTGATGGAATTGACAGAGTTACAAAATTTCGATCCTCCATAGATGAAGTCGATTCGTTTTCCCTTTCTCTGATGGAGGGGTGGATTGTACTATTTCCTGATCGGGGTAGGTTAGTAGTGTTTCTGCCGCCCAAACATGTTAGGTTTCAGTAAACGTGAACTGTATTTCTTTTTGGAGATTGGTTTCTTTATGAGTTGTCGGATTTTGCTGACTTTGTTACTCCTTTGCTCGGTATTGTTTTTGAATTGATGTCTTACTGATCTATTGAACTGGGGTGAATGTTCCTCGTGGGTTTCTTTCGGATCATGTATCGTTATCGTTAGGTCGATTTGCATCCCTTCTGACTTCCGCTTCGTGGATGTCTCTTGCTCAGATCCCCACAGGATCATATTGACCCTCTTTTTGGGAGCTGGTGGTGACGACTCTGGTGACTCGGGGTCAACCTCCCTGCTTCTTTTAGACTTCCCTTTTCCTTTGGGAGTTGGGGGTGATTCTTTGTTTTCTGTGACCTCTCCATTTTCCTTGTTTTCTTCCTCGTTTTGGTTTCACGACGCGGCATTCTTCGGTCGAGTGTCCCTTGCGTTTATGGAAGGTACCGAATTTGCTAGGGTCGAAGATCGATTATTTGTTTGGGGATGAGTCTATAGCGAAGGAGTGTTGTCCCCGGGTGGTAGGCTCTTTTGTGGTGTTAGGCTTCTTGGGAGTCCCACTCGTATTCGCTCTGTATTGTTCTTTGAGGACTGAGATCTCTTCTTATAGAGTCGCGAAGTAAGATGCACGGTGCAACGCGTCGTTTAAGGTCGCGGGAGCTCTAACTGTCATTTCCTCTCTGAATTTAGAGGAAAACCAGACCCCATTCTTTAGTGCCGCGAGGGCGACAACTTCGTTTAGGTTGGAGATCTTAGACTTAATTTCTTTGAACTTGTTTATGTACGTTCTAAGTGGTTTGAAAGCGGCTTGTCTGAGGTTCCAGAGGTCGGCCTCGGTGGCTCGAGTCTCTATAAAGACTGAGTATTGTTTCACGAAGGCCGAGACTAGTTGGTCGAAGTTATTGATCGAGTTTCCTTCTAGTCCGGTGAACCACTCCAAAGCAAATCCGGTCAAGTTTTCTGCGAAGAAGCGGTAGTAACCGTCTTCTCTCTCTTGGTCAGTTAAATGTGCCTTCGACACGGCCAATCGGAAAGCTCGTACGTGGGCTTTGGGATCGGATTTTCTGGATTATTCAGGGAACTTGATTTTATGGTTATGTGGGGCGTGAAAGGAGTCCTTCGAGTTTCCTCGATGACCTGATTTATGTCTGGAGCCGAGCTCGTTGTTAGGCATACGATAGTGTGGATCCTTCTGAGTTCGGCGTTGTTTCTCTCCACATAACTCTGGAAATCCTCTGTTCTACTCAGAGATCCTTGGTTGTCTCGCCGCGTGTCGTCGTGTGCCGTTCCAAAGGGAGAACGCTCTATTCATCCGGTGGGGCATACCCGGTCCGGAGAGGCATGCTTGTCCTTTGGGACGGCTGATCATCTCCAGCCGAATATAGAGGTGAGGACGTATGGATCCTGGTTCCTCCTTGGGTTCATGTCGATTCATTTGTTGTGGGAGTCGATGTGGTTCGGAAGTTTCGTTATCTGATTCCGACCTCATCGAGACCGCAATAATTCAGACTTTGGTAGGTCGCCCCATCCGGTAGGGTTTGTCGCGAGTTGTCTCCTACATACCGTCTTGATTGCGCGCTTGCGAGATCAGGTGAGGGGAAGGTAATCCGAGGGGGGATCGATGTCCGGAGAGATGGATCAGACTGCTATGGGGCTCGCGATGATTCGATGAGCGACTTCTTGATCCTGGGTTTTATCGATTAGCGATGAGACCATTCTCCTGATTTCGTCTACCTCTTCTCGAGTTCTGGCCAGATTAATCAGGGAGATCGGTCTCGTTGGTTGGACCGGATCATCGGTATATATCGAGGTGCGATTCCAAACCCGTGATCCGGATCGATCGGGAATCATTGTTATGTCAGAAGCTCGAATCATCGGTGGAGTCCGCTGGTTCTGAGTCGTACTGAAAGATCATGTGTTATTCGTCGGAACAACGGTCATGACCTCGGATCCGAAGGGAATTCCCGTGGGATCGGTGGTGGTCGTCCTTGATCGGAGGTTCTCCGTGTTGGATTGGATGGGATATCGTGCTTAGAAATCCTAGATTGGGCTCTTAGCAAGGGAGTTTTTCGTTTATCTTCTCCACAGTCGGTGCTAAACTGTAGATCCTAAAATCTACACTAAGTATTTGATAGTGATTATGAGTTTAATATAGGGAAAATTTGACTTTTATTAACAAGTATTGATTACAAAGAGTTTACTCGAGATCGACATGAAACAACAATGAGATCGAACTAAAAGAGAAATAGGAGAGGCGGATGAGGTCGATCTTTGTGTATGTGTAAGCTCTAGGTTTTTTAGCGTGTCCTCCTCTCTCTATTCTTCTTCCCTTTATAGCCTGTTCGTTCCTAATTTTCCTCACCGTCTTCCGCAATCTCCGGGCTGTTGGTTCGAAGTCGACGAGCTCGGAATGGGCCGATCGGGTCGATGACTTCGCATGGGCCTTGGCCCATCTCAATCTCTAGCAGAAATTGGGTCTAACACATACGATTTTGTTTCTTTAAAGATATTAATTTTTTTTATTTTTTTTTATTTTACATTAGGTTTGTCTCTTAAATGTAGTAAATATATTTTGGTGAGATTTTGTATAACATAATATATTTTTCAAGAATCAAATAGACAAAATAAACTAAAGTACAAATTGAATAAATATTACATAAAAGAATACAAAGATAATATTTGCATATATATTTTTACAAAAAGAAATTGTTAAAAGTTTTTAATATTTTATTTCACTTTAATATGTTTTGATGTATCCAATTTATTGTTTATAACTGATAAAATATGAATATAAAATAATATCGTTTGTTCTCTTTTATTAATATCATAATTATTTTTTGTTAACATCCTTTTTATGTAATCAACTAATATTTAAATATTATTAAAAACATTCGTTTTTAAATGTAATTTTTTATATATATGTGTAATTGGAAAAAGGAAATTAAATAAAAAACTGATTAGCAAATATTAAATAAAAAGAAATTAAATTTAATAATTGTAATTAAATATAATATTTTTAGTTTATTAAGGGTATCTCTGTAATCAACCATCGCGAAAGTTAACGTAAGTGCGACATGTATAAAACAGGCTTCTCTAATAATATTATAGAGATGTCAAGTAATTAGATAATAAACATATTTACCATATTTTTCATTAATATTTCTTCAAATTTACAAAAAAAAAACACAACTAAAGAGTGCACATACAAATCACAAAACATACCACAAACAAAACTATTATAGATCGTTCATCCACAAAGACAAACTTGAGCTCCACTTGATATGAGAGAAGATTTGTCAGAAGACTTCCTAGAAGTTTTCGAGCGCAGTATTTGTTAGAAGACTTTCAAGAAGACTTCCCATAAGTCTTCAAAAGTTTGACTCATATTTGAAAAACATCAAATCCAAAAAATGTGATAAAACGTGTAAAAACATTAATAATTAGTAAGAAATACGTGAGGAAAAATGAGAAATTAATATAAAATTTGTGTTTTCGTGTTTAAAGAGATTAAAGAGAGGTTGACGAATTTTAGTTTGACAAAAAGATAAGAGTTTTATTCAAAAAAAGATTACTAAATGAAGAAAAATCAGACATGAAAACTTACTGAAACACTCAAATCGGTTGTGAAAGAGGAGACATAGAAGTAGACTATGTCAGAAGACTTAAAACATATGTCGAAAGACTTCCAGGAAAGTCTTCTAAAAGTCTTCCAGTGTCTAACTCAGATCTTAAAAAACTTGTATATCCAAAAACGTTCAAATGACATCAAAACAGAGAAAAACTTTTAAAAAAAATTGTTTTCAAGCTTAAATAATAACTAAAACAATCATATTATTTTGAATCTATAACTTATTAGAATCTAACATATAAAAGACAGAAAAATACATATCAAAAATTTATAGATCTACATTTAAATGAGTGAAAGATGACAAATACAAGATAGAATAGTGAGAAACACATAAAATTGAGAAATTGATATAATTTTTGGTGTTATCAAATTCAAATTGTTTAGACAGAGTTTAGAGAATTTTAGAGTGAATAATATTACATTTTTGTTGCCTTCATTTGAGAAGAAGAAATAAGATATGTAAATTTTTTTATATAGAAAAAAAAATGTTCTAGTTAGGTTAATTATTTTCGATACATAAGATTTTCATGTAAGTTTTCTATCAGAAGACTTACATGAAAGTCTTCAAAGAAGTCTTCTAAACTCTAAATTTATTATTCGACCAGAAGACTTACATTAAAGTTTTGTGGTGCATTATTTGGTAGAAAAATTTTCAATTAGTCATCCAAACCCTACAATCAAGTATCTAACTAAATCTAAAAAAAAAGACTTTCTTAAACCTAAAATCAACTTATAAAGTGCTTAATATACATAAAACTAAACTCATATATGTCAAATTTAAATATTTTTAAAATATATTAAGATTCCAAAAAAATAATTCAATTTGTTGAAAACAGTTCAATTTTATTAAATTTAAGGAAGACAAATTTTCCAGTTAGGTTAAATACTTTCGATAAATAAATTTATCATTGTTGCCTACATCAAAGATGTTTTCTAGACCCTGAATTTATTATTCGACCAGAAGACTTACGTTGAAGTTTTCTAGTGTATTATTTGTTAGAAAACGTTTCAATAAGTCATCCAAACTCTACAATCAAGTAACTAACTAAATATAAAAAAATCACTTATGAAGTGCTTAATATACACAAAACTAAACTCATATTTGTCAAATTTAAATATTTTTCTAAACATATTAAGATTTCAAGAAAGTAATTCAATGTTGAAAACGGTTCAATTTTATTAAATTTAAATTTATATCACTTACAAATGTCTATAATTATATGATTCTGATTTTCCCCTATCAAAATAATTTTATGAAATTTATAAATTATTTTAAGAACTAATACACTAGAAAACTTTCCCTCAAAGGCTTATGAAAAACTTATTGGAATACTTAATTTTAGGCGGGAAACCTAAATTCTTTTAAATATTTAAGCGGAAAAATGTTGTTTAGTCATCTAGTAAGTCTTTTAGAGCATTTTTTAAAAAATTAAATCTTCCAAAACCCCAAAACCAAATATATAACAAAATCACATATACAAATTTTTTTAAACTTAAAATAAAGTTATAAAATATTTAATATACACAAAACTACACACATATAGATCAAATTAGTTTAACAAAAATGATTCCACAATCTAACCTTTAAAACATATAAAATACTATAACATAGTTAACAAACCCTAAACCAAAAAATATTATGACTAACTTACATTCACTCATATGTTAAAACAATTCAATTTTATTAAATCTAAATTTACATCACGTAGAAATGTCTATAATTAGATGATTAAGATTTTTTCCCTAAAAATATTTTTTATGAAATTTATAAATTATTTTAAGAACTAAGAGAGTATATCAATGATCCCCACTTGGGGGTCATAGGAATATTTTTATTATTTGTTGGTGGGGTCAGTACCTGTGATGAACCCGGGCTTAGTGTGTGCCTCTATCAGTGAACCTGAAAGCGGGGTTCATAAGAATATAATAATAATTTAAAAAAAAAAAAAATTTTTGCAAAGTTATTATTAATTACATAGAGAATTAAAGAAAATACAAATATTATTCAATACATAGAGAAATAAAGAAAATACAAAGATTATTCAATACATAGAGAATTAAAGAAAATACAAAGATTATTCAA
>JABAYD010066221.1:0-10130 GCA_014822095.1 Diplotaxis tenuifolia | reverse complement strand
TTCGTAATATTTAAATCTCCCCCTCCGTTTTCTTTCATGACACAAGCAGAATTGGTATTGGCTTGTGTAGCTTTACATAATTTTCTTCGCAAGCATTGTTGATCAGATGAGTTTCCTATTGAAGTTACCGATCAAGCTACCAATGCAGAAAATATGGAAGGCAACAATGAAAGAGATGATTCAGAAAATGTTGAAGAAATTTTGGAGACACAAGATCAAGAAAGAGAAAGTGCTAATATCTAGAGATAAACAATGGCTCAAGAAATGTGGAAAGATGCAACTACCTAGAATTTCTTTTTTTTTCACAGTAGCTACTAGTTTTATTTATTTGCAAAAGATATTCTAATAATAATTTTTGAGTTTTTTTTAATTGTTGATTTGGATACAAACTCCAATAAAATCCTTAACAAAAATCAAAATGCATGTCAAACCATTCTATTCAACTCCTTCTCACGAGGGAAGACTCCACTCAAATCCATTAAAAGAATCCTTATTACAGTTATATTCATTTCCACTAAACTTCCAAAACCAATAACACCCCCTTAATTAGTGATCATTAACAATGAATCTCTCCATTTTCTAGTTTATTTGTGATTTTTGTGATTTTCTAGTTATGATTTGTTAACGTCCACACTCTTTTATATAGAAGACTAACAGTTGCATTGGTTCATCACCAAAAGATTGCAGTGGTCCATTACTAAAAGTTATATCATCAACAGTTACAATCTTTTATTTAACCAGTTAGAACTGTTTCACCAACTAATTGCAATAACTCACTTAAACGGTTAAAAAAAATCATCCTTTCATATTTTAAACATTTAAAAAACTTTTACACTAATATAATTTTGAAATAAAAAGTCATGATGTTTAAGATGAAAAGATACATACTTATATCTTTTTCTAACTTCTTTTAAATCAAAACAACTTTTAAGATGTCAAAGCACATTTAAAGATGAAAATAGACAACTTTTAACGTTTTTTTGGATTCACAAATATTTAGTTATTGTAAAATAATACATTTACAGTATATTATGAATAGACACATCATTACAACATACACTCTATTAGATATAAAAAAACACAACTCTTAAAACTAAGAAATGTATAAAGACACTTGTTAATTGAGATTTAACTACTTTAAAAACTATTTTAGTAGTTGCATGTTGGGAAAGCATAATCTTTTTTTTTTTATGAAAGACACACTCTTATAATTAGAAGATACAACTCTTAAAATTAATAAACACAGTTATTAAAATATTATATATATAGTAAAGAAATTTCAAGTAGTTGCATGTTGAAAAATGTAGAAAGACACTTCTTGATATATTTGTAACTACTTTTTATTTTTACTTTCCAGTAATTGCATATTGGAAAATAAACTAATCTCAATTTTTTCCTGAAAAGACTCAACTTTTAGTATGAGAAGACATAATTATTTTTTTTTATCATCAACAAAAACAGACTCATATAGACTTTCTGAACCAAGTGGGTAGCTTCGCATCCATGTGAACGAAAAACGGTTGTTGTCTGGTACCTCGTGCTAGTCTATCCGCTTTAGTATTGTTCGCTCTAGGTACATGGATGATTTCTAACATAACTTTTAAAACTAACTAGATTTTGACCCGTCCTTTCCAAGGACGGGTATATTTATATTTTAATTTTTTGCTCGAACTTTTTTTGTAATCATGTTTGTATTTTTATTTGTATAAATTTAATCAAAAAACTCAATTTTTTTTTGTAAATAACACTTAGACTAATGAGTAATTATATACTATTTCATTTTATATATAATCATTCTCAGATATTATATTATTATGATTTTTAAATAAATTATAGTCTAACTTATCTTTTTATCGTCTTTAATATGATTGTAATTAAAATGAATAGTTAGCCAAATCAAAGAAATGGCTGGTTTTGTAGTTAACGTGTAGACATTTATTTTATTGTTGTAAGACAATTACTATAATTATTGTGGTACGATTCTTTTTTACATAGCACGATGTATTTCAGTTGATTAAAGATGCAAGTCCAAATGGTTAATTATCATTATACCATTAATGAAGGGTAAAGGTTGTTTGAAAAATCAGTGGCATTTTAAGTAATATGCCATGGGTTTATAAGGGTAATTGTTAACAATGATTCTGTATTAATAATATTGATAATTGTAGAAGACACTTATTAAAATATTGTAACTATTTTTAAACAAAATTCCAATAGTTACACGTTGGAAAAACAAAATTAATTTCAGTTTTCTTTTTATGAAAACACACAACTCTTTATTAGTAAACTGAAAATTCGTATCTCACCCATGGGAGAAACAATTATTCAAGTGTACAATAGTGTAGCATGTTTTAATCAGTGAAACACAAACTCGAATTCAAACTATATTTATCTAGCTTCGTTCCGACACAGTGGGAGGTTTAAAAGAATCAGTGAACCACCACTTCCTTTGCCGGTTTCACTGTGTCAGAAACAGAGAAACCATTAGTTAATCCAAAAGCATAAAGAGATCATAATTAGTCACAAGAATGGAGTTAATACAAAATAATGAGTTGTTTGAAATTGTCCAATGGATTAATATATCATCTCAGAGAGTTTAAATTCAAGAAACTGATTCGTGATGACGATGAATAGTTGATATATTTTTGGTGCATGAAGACTCAAACATCTGATCCTACGTTCTATTTACATGCAAAGAGCTTCTTGTGTGATCTAATTTGGACCCTTATAAACTGTCACAGTGTCACTGGTTCAGCCACCTTTTCGTTTTGATTATTCTTCTGAGACTTTAACAACATGAACATATTGATTCAGTCTCTACCTTTTCCGTTTTGACTATGACAGGGTCTTCCTAAGCACGAACATGATCAATGGAGAATGAGGCCTGTAAAACCATGAAAACTAAACTTCTTCAGATAACACATCCTAGTTCTCTATGAGTTGTGTCAGATCTCTAAATATCTACGAAGAGGTGATCTTACATCCTGCAAATACTCCCAGATAGGAGGGAAGAGAGGAGAGATCAATGAGAGTGGCATCAAGGAAAGTGGCTAAAGTGAAAATAGGAGGGAAGAAAAGTCTCTTGACGAAAGGAGTCTTTATTTAAATAAACGGATATAAACAAAAAAAAATACTCTTAATCTAGTTTGCTAGCATAAATATATAACATCTATTATTCTCAGAGTTCTCTATTATTTTTGATTATTTAGCTCAGACTACCAGATTTTTCCATAGAGTTATATTTTATAGGTTATTATGTTCTGGTCTTGTTTCCCAGAAACTAGACCACTCAATCTTGAGTAATATAATGGCCGTTTGTTGAAAAAAATATATATTAACATCTACTTTTCTTAAAATGTCAGCGATGCACAAAATTTCCAAAATAAACCCAACTATAGTAACATTAGCGAGTACTTTATATGAATAATCAAACAAGAAAAACGTGTCTATGAAAGTACATATGACAAAAAAACAATTGTATGTATGGAAGACAAACATTTTGGCTATCCAAATACGTAAAACATTTCCTTTTATTTTTTGTTGACAACGTTTTATTTTTCTTCTCAAAAATTGTATCCATAAATAACTGCATAAATTATTTTCACCATTTTATAATTAGTTAGATTTGTGAAAATTTTACTTTGAGAAATGCATGGACATCGACTATTTATAGATTTTGAAAATCTATTTGAACAGTCATGTTTTTTCAATTTAAATAGTCACATCCTTTCAATTTAAATGTAGTTATTTTGAAAATATACTTATATAAATAGTCACAGCTTTCAATTTTAAAAATATACTTTTATAACTGTCACAACTTATGAAAAAAAAAAATTTACAACAGGAAAACATGACACAACATAACCCATTACAATAACTAATATAAAACTCTTGCTATAAAGAATTGTACAAAGACATTTTTGAATATTTAACATCATAAAAAAACTAATCTTATTTATTAAAACAGAAGTCATGACTTTACTTCATGTGTGATTTTTTAAATTTGGACCGTCCATAAAAAATATTTAATAATATATAGAATCTTTGAACTACTTTAATCATAATATCTTTTGATATCTTTTCATTTATATATATATTAAAATTAAAAAAAATCTATTTAAGAAGATTTTAACAAGATCTTAATTTTTGAAGATTATATGTAAATATTTTAATTAAATTCGTGATTAGTTTTAAAATATTATTATTCATAAACATATTTAGTTATCATTTATAAAATACAAAATAAATATTATATCTTATTTTAGCTATTATATAATCACAACCAATTATATTAAAAAAATATTATGTTGATCTAAATATTTTAACAATATCTTTTCAAAAACATTCTGTCAATATTTTTAACTAATTTCATAATTAACAATGAAAAACAATATGCATTAATATATATGCAGTTATTGTTTTTAAAATTCAAACTATCAATCTTTCATCTATTTCGTAATCATAATCAATCATATTAAAACAAAATATTATATTAAACTACATATGATATAATTCTATTAAATTGATAGATTTATGATTTTTTTTTCATAAATATAAAATACATGACTCATTTCATGTGTCATTATTTTAATTGGACCCTCATTATTTTAATTTGGACCCTCCTTAGAAAATTTATAAAATTTTACATAATATCATTGTAATATTTTTTTATATCTTTAATTTTTATTTTAAATATAAATAAATATTCTGATTAAAATTTAAAAAAAATCTTTTAGAATCTTCTCAAGATAGGTTTGAAAATTATTTGATTAAAATTTGATTATCATAAATATAATTAAAATTTAAATTCATTTTCCCTTATAAACAAAATTAAAAATTATCTAAAATACCTTTAACACTATCTCAAAACTTTTTTTATGCATTATGTGGTTCAAATTAATTTAATTTTTACATATATTTTAAATTTAGAAATAAAACAAAATATGTAAAATAGTAATGTTACATAATAATATTTTTTAAATGTTGTTACAAAAATACAAATATATAAATTTTAGAGTAATAGTATTATAAGGTACATAAACATTATTATAAATTAGATAGTATAAAACATTAAATTCTATTACTTTATTAATAAAAATTATTATATAATTTAAAATATATATATTATATTAAAAAAAATCATAACGTCTTTCATTTGCGATATTTTAAAATGGATCATAATTTAAATTTTAATATATTTTTTTAAAGATAAAATGATCAGTCATTTTTAATCTTCAAGCCATATATTAATTGTACTAGAAATCTCCTTATTAAATATATAACAAAAATACGATTGAAACATTTGACATTAACATGTAAACTATAAAATTATTTTTTTTGTAATAGTTATATAAACATTTAAATATATGACTAATGTTATTAATAATATAAAACAAATATATATGTATATAAAAATGAAAACGAAACCCGCGCGGTTACGCGGGTGAAAATCTAGTATAATTTTAAATGGAAAGACACAACTCTTAATGTTAATGTTTTTTTGTCAACTTTTGACAACTTTTAGAAAAACACAACCTTTCAACATAATTAGAATTCACAACCTTTAGAATTAATTGGGATTCCTATTATTAATAGATATATCACGTAAAATTAAACGAACTTGTAACAAGAATTAACATGGCGAGTTTACTAGATAAAGCAAAAGATTTCGTGGCTGATAAACTCGCCGGGGTTCCTAAACCGGAGAGTTCGGTTACGGACGTAGACCTTAAAGACGTGAACCGTGACTCCGTCGAGTACTTAGCCAAAGTTTCAGTCACCAATCCTTACGGTCACGCGATTCCGATCTGCGAGATCAATTTCACTATTCACAGCGCTGGCCGGTAAAACTTTTTCTTCCCGTTTGATCTCAATTTTTTTTGGTTTCCATTTAGATATGGTTTGATCTTTCAGTTTATTATTATGGGTTCGTTTCCTGGACGAATCAAAACCAGTATCTTTTTTTTTTCTTTTCTTTTCAGTGGCTTGGTTTACGGTCGATATTTTGAAATATGTATGAAACACATAAACTAATTAAATTATAAACAAAAATTGGTTTGGTTTAAATATATTCAGGTCGGTTACAAACATGTCCAGCCATATGATTAAGTTTTGCTAATAGCATATCGGGTTTGTGATTCAACTTGCATTTCGTTTACATTTGATATATATTTATTCAAATCAACTTATCATACTAATCGATCCGTTCATTTATTTTGTTAATTAACGTTTTGTTTTTTCACTTTGAATAAAACTTATCCACAAAAGTAGAAGTGTTTAAAGTAAAATAGGAGTTCTATTATGTAAACGCTAACTTCTTGTAATCTGATGATTAATTATAACGCAAAAAATTTGATAGAGAAATTGGAAAGGGGAAGATACCGGACCTGAAAGCTAAGGACATGACTCTTCTATGTATCACTACAACATGATTAGTGGAGTTTCTTTCTCTAACTTGACATGAGACGTTGGTGCGGACTTGGACATTGACTATTTGCTCGAAATAGGTCTCACCACTGATCTTCCTGTTGTCGGGGATTTTACAATCCGTATTACCGGCAAGGGCGAAATCAAACTCCCTACTTTTAAAAACTTCTTCTGAATCAACTTTACGCTATATATCGCTTGTAATGTGATATAATGTAATAATTAATAAGTGTGGTATGCCTATAAAATCAATAAATTTCCTTTTGTTTTGTTTCAGTGTATGTGTTTATTCATACAATTAGTAAATCAACTAATAAATGAAAATTTGGAAGTTAATATGAATGAGAAGGATGATCTTCTTCTGGTAAGAAGATCTGAGAGACAAAGTCTTGGAATCAGGAAGAGTATGTCTTGGGATGGACAGCTGAAATTGTCTTAGAGCTAGGGGTGAGATTAATATCCGGGATCCGCTATCCAATCCGAGATCCGCTCCGATCCGATCCAAAAAAACGGATATCCGGAGGGCCCGGATCCGGATCCGGATAGTGATTTCACGGATCCGGCGAATCCGGATAGTGAAATTTTTAACCCGGATATCCGGATATGTGTTGAATAGACTTGTAACAATGTTCAATGCGTTTCCTCACACCATAGACTTGGAAAATCTAGAATCCCAAGATATAATATCACGTCGTACCATTCCTCTTCTTCTTCTCTAATGTTCTTGCCCACAACACTCCCTGATTCTCCTCTCTCGACTCTTCGTGCTCGTCCCGGTATGTTCATCCCGAAGTTTGTGCTTGAGCTGCAACAAAGACACAATCATTATAAACGTATTTTTGGTAAAAATTGAGAGCACAAGAAGATATTAGTTATCATGTAAGCAATGCTTCCTTGTGAAGAATCAGAAGCTTTGGTTGGGGCTGGACTGGGGCTTATTCTTGCTACTGATTCTATCAGTGAGTTCTCACTGTCGAGTGAAGCTACAATAATGAATACATTAAACATCTCCCCATGTTATATATAGCACGACAGGTTTCTCTCTATGGTATTTAATTTAGATTAGGGATCGATTTAAAGATCACCTCTGCTCGGAGTGCATGAATACATTGTTGAAGATCTATCTGGAGAGTTTGAAGCTGTCTTCATCAGCTTGGAACTATTACTGTCAACAGAGCCTTCAAGATTGACAATTTCATATATTATTTCCGACAGTAAAAGAAAACAAGAGAAGAATGCTTATGATAGAGGATGATGTTTACCTCGTGATGTAAAACTGTCGTATACAGGGCTTAATCCATCAACTGAACCTATGATCAAATAAAACCCACCGATCATCGATTCATTTATTTTAAGATATGAAGTCTCTTTTATCACTTATAAGAAGGGATGCTTAATTCAGTAACCTTGACATGAGCCTTTCACTTGTAAACCAAGCATTAAGCTGTAATCCATTATCCCTTCATCCTCCAAAAGTTCACAGTCTAGCTTTTTTGGCCTGCGCGATGACACAATTTGGGTGAGCATCTGGGACAAGAATCCAGAGATAGAAACAGAGGGGAAAAGAAAAAAAAAACATTCACTTGAGGAGGCGGTGCCTGGCCAAGGAATCTACATAGACCTTATCTCTCACTTTGATCTTTTTGTCAGTTCGGCCTTGTGATGAACCCTTTAGATCATAGACCTTGTTCATAAAAACATCTTATTGCAGTATGTTTAACATGACGACAAAATAAGTCTGCTTAAACAGATCAAGTAGAGAAGATTTGATTTTAATCAAATACTAGATTTTGACCCGCGATCTATAAAATTTTTAATTATAAGATTTATAATTATGAAATTATGTGTATTTTATATATGATAATCATATATATTTAAAATTTATTGATTTTTTACGTTATAATAATAGATATTAGATATACTATAAAAAATATATTTATATTTATGAAATTAATTTTAAAGAAGATAATTTTTTAGAAAATATTGTATTAATTTTAGTTTATTCTAAAGTATTATATTTATATACTAAATATTTTCTCATCCATATTTTAATATTATTTTGCACATTTTATTTTTTAGTGATAACATTTTATTTAATTATTTGGAAGCATATACTTTCGGTTATATAAAAACACTATTGTATAAGTTGAAAAATGAAAGATATTTCTTAGTATATTTTAATATTATTCTTTACAGATTTTAAATTTTAATGATTATTTTTTTTATTTACTTAAAGGCATATATTTTTTCAACCATATAAAACGCAACTATAAAATTATTAAAATGAAAGTTTATGATTTTGCTATTTCTCAGAATTAGAAAAATACAATACAAAAAACTGATTAATCCATTTGTATCTCATAAATAAATTATATTAGTTTAATTTATTTATTATCCACAAAATTAAGTATATTTCATATGATTAAAAATATTTAATTATTCAAAACAAAAAAAAAATCTGGTCGAAAAAAAATTGATTTGGATATGATAAATTTTTACTGAAAGTAAATGCTAAAATTTAATTAGCATATATGGTTTTGTTTAGTTTGTAAAGAAAATTTAGCTATTACCATAAATAGTTATCTCTATTATTTTGTAAATATAATGAAAATTTGAGGGCAGAAAACTAAATTTTTAAAATAAGATCCTGTTTTAATAGTATAGATAGTTTTAAGCCGAAACAGTATTCCCAAATGATTTTAAAAGATAAATAAATAAAAAAACTAGTTCAACTTACATATATTACCTTAACCAATTGGCGATTACTAGAGTGGCTCAAGTCGCTTATATATTACTAATGTCTTTTTCATATATACGATGTAGGATCTTCTCTCCAATATTAACACCTCCAACAGGTTTGAGAGAATGAGCTCCATAGTTCTTAGACAACAAGGTTGACCTGTTTTTATGAATATGTCGGTAGTAGCCAGGCAGCATCTGTAGTATGACCTACATGACAAAGATTTTTCAAAGCGAAAACGAGATCGCTCAGGCATTTTTTTTAAAGTAGAGGAGACAAGATTTGTACCTTGATTTCGGATTTGCGAAGAATCTTAATGATAAAGCGGTCATCTTTGGAGAGAAGAAACATATGACCAACTTTCCCTGAAGAAAGCTTCCTCAACGTCTCATCATTGCAGATGTACTTCAAGTATTCAGCATGATTAACATCTTCAAGCTCTTGCACAGGCCTACAAAAGTAAAATAAAGAAAATAAACTAAATATCTCTCCCTGCACATGAGAACTTGAAACATGAAATTATTACTTGAATCCCAAGGGACAATAGTCCTTCCATTCAAACTCAGTAACGGTTCCTCGTGGAAGATGTTTAATGTGCTTAGAGGAGTAACGAATCCGGTTCTTCTCAATGGCTTTAACGTCCTTTGTGTTATCTCCCTTGTAAAAATTTCCGTATTAAACTCTCTCTTTATTGAAATGAAGACATGAATGATCAATTCATACTATACTATTCTATTAAATAGTATAATATGAGAAGAATAAAAGAGACAAGAAGAATGTGGCTGCCAGACTTGAGAATTTGGCTGCCAGACTTGGGAACTTGTTCACCAGACTTGAGAGTCTGTCTACCAGACTTGAGAAGAATTCATAAAAGGAGATTCAGCTGATGAGAGATCCGTTGGAAATGGAGATATTATCAGCAAGAAAGATGATTTAATAATAAAGGGTCACATCTTCCTTTAAA
>JABAYD010066211.1:0-17019 GCA_014822095.1 Diplotaxis tenuifolia | reverse complement strand
TTCGTCGTAAAATCCTCGCTAGTTTGCGACGTTTGTACGACGAAATATTTTCGTCGTTTTTTTACGAGAAAACCACGAGGAAATTTTTTTTCCTCGTAACTTCGTCGTAAAGTCGACGTTGATTTACGACGACTAGTTTTCCTCGCTAACTTTCCTCGCTAATTTCGTGTTTTCTTGTAGTGAGAGAGGGATTGAAGCAAACCCAAAGCAAATATATGCGATTTTAGACCTCCCAAGTTCGAAGAACAGTATGGAAGTGCAGTGCCTAACTAGTCGAGTGGGGGCGCTCAATCGATTTATCTCACGATCTACCGATAAGTGCCTCCGTTTTACAATCTGCTGCGCGGGAACAAGAGGTTCGTTTGGGACGAAAAGTGTGAAGAGGCCTTGTTTGCTAAACCCGACAAGGGCGACACACTCTACCTTTACATCGCCGTTTCTCCGATAGCCGTTAGCAACGTCCTTGTAAAGGATGATCGTGGCAAACAACATCCAATGTTCGACTCTAGAAAAGATGGCCCTCGCATTCATCACATCGGCAAGGAAACTCAGGCTGTATTTTCAATCTCATTCATTTGTCGTTCTCACTAACCAGCCTTTGCGAACGATAATGAAAAACACGAATCAATCGGTCTGACTGTCAAAATGGGCGATCGAACTCAGGATCGATCGAAAAATCGCAAGTCCTGGCCGACTTCATAATCGAACTCCCTCCAGAGCTCGAACAAGATCTTGTCCTGCCGACAGGAATCTGGACGTTGCACGTCGATGGGTCATTCTCTACAAAAGGATCCACCATCGGCATCTAGTTGCAAGCGCCAACAGGGGAGCTGATAAAACAGTCATTTCGTCTAGGCTTCAAAGCTTCGAACAACAGAGCGGAATATGAGTCCCTCATTGCTGGGTTAAAATTAGCCAAAGCTGTGGGAGCCAAGCGAATCCACGCATATTACGACTCTCAGCTAGTCGCCAATCAGTTCAGTGGGGACTACGACGCAAAGAACGAGCAAATAGACGCGTATCTTTAAAGTGGTACGCGAACTCGCAAGGGAGTTCGAGTCCTTCGAACTAACCAAGATTCCTCGAGGGGAAAACATCTGCACCGATGCTCTAGCTGCTCTCGGCAATATCCCCGCCGATTAGGTAAGCCAAACCATACGGATTCAGCATATCGATCACCCAAGCATTCCATCAACAAACGAAGGAAGAAATATTGTAGCATCGGTTATGACAGCTGATGATATGAAAATCGATCGATCAACAGATGGTGCAGACGAACAAACGCCCGACTGGAGAACACCGTATATCGAATACCTGACGAATGGAACCATTCCAACAGATAAGTGGGAGGCACACCGCTTGAAAGCCAAGAGCTCTAACTACGTCATCATGGATGGCAAACTATACCGTTGGACGGCGAATAAAGTCCTACTTACATGGATCGATGGCGAGGAAACACGTCTAGTTATGTCCAAGACCCACGAAGGCGCAGCAGGCAACCATTCTGGTGGACGATCGCTCATTTTGATAATCAAGGGGTTAAGTCACTTCTGGCCGACCATGGTTGCCGATTGTGAAGCTTACGCTCGCAAATGCTGCTGCATCACATTCGCCGACCGAGCTGCTAAGGACGACCACATCACCTTACCCGTTCATGCGGTGGGGAATGGACATAGTCGAACCCCTCCCGAACTCAAGGCAACGACGATTTGTACTCGTCATGACAACTTTACTAAGTGGGTGGAAGCAGAGGCTCTCGTCCACGTAACCGACAAAGAAGTACAAAACTTCGTTTGGAAGTACATTATCTGCCGGCACGGCCTCCCATATGAGATTATCACAGACAATGGCTTGCAGTTCATCTCACACAACATTCGCAGTTTCTGTGACCGATGGGCGATTCGCCTTAACACGTCAACGCCCCGTTATTTGCAAGGGAATGGTCATGCAGAGACAATGAATAAGACGATAATCGACGGGATCAAGAAGCGCCTCGATCTTAAGAAAGGACATTGGGCCAGTGAACTGGACGGAGTGCTATGGTCTCATCGTACTACCCCTCGAAGTGCGACGGGTCAGACACCATTCTCCCTTGCTTACGGAATCAAAGCTATGGCCCCGGCGGAAGTCAACGTGGCCAGCTTACGACGCTTGAAGATGCCCCAGAACATCGAACTAAACGGAGATATGATACTCGACGCAATCGAAGAACGCCGGGATCAGGCCCTTCTTCGAATCCAAAACTATCAACATCTCACCGAGTCCTACTACAACAAGAAAGTGCGAGCCCGACCGATCGAGCTCAACGATATCGTCTTGAAGAAGGTGTATGAGAATAACAAAGAACATAATGCGGGAAAACTGGGAGCCAACTGGGAAGGACCGTACAGGGTGATCAAGGTCATCAAGCCTGGTGTGTATCAATTGCAGACTTCATCCGGAAACCTGTTCAGCGATCATGGAATGCCGTGAATCTGTGGAAATACCACAACTAACTGGCAAATAACTGAGCGATCAACATCGCAAAAAAAAAACTGCCAAGTAAACGATCTTACGTCGCCTTTACTTGGCGATATCGAACTACGGATGGCTTAATACTCTCCCGAGGTACATAGGCAGCCCATCTACGGGTCCAACTATAATCCAAACAAAAAAACGGCAAGTAAACGATCTTACATCACCTTTACTTGGCGAAATCGAACTACGAATGGCTTGATCCTCTGCTGCGGTACGTAGGCAGCCCATCAACGGGTCCAGCTATAATCCAAACAAAAAAAAACGCGCCAACTAAACGACCTTATGTCGCCTTTGCTTGACACACCGAGCGGACCAACTCACTCTCGTTCTCCACATCAGCAGAACGAGTGGTCTGTCACGTGGCACTAGACGAACGATTCACGTCTGCCTCACACACCAACCGGTAGACATTGCGCCCGTCTCGACAACAGACCAGAACAAATGACTCAACGTCGTTATTACTATACTTGCCTATTACACAACATGTCGAACGAACGACATCGAACGGTTGACATCAACTTCGTCAAGGTTTCTAAAGATTGGTGGTCCGATCGATTGATCAAAAGTCATAATTGGCTAGACGATCGATCGGTCATCTCTTTATCAACAAACCTGCTCCCTCGGTCGATCTCCCCCACGTGTGTCAATTCGATCGGTCGGCCCTCGATTTTTGCCAAGAATCCCACCGATTTAGACAGTCGTCCGGCCATCTATAGAGTCTTCCCACTCGGCCGGACTTGAAGGGTTGTTTTCTAAGATCTAGGCCCAACCCGTCAATTGACTAATCCAATTTTTTGGCCGACCGATCGATTGAACGATCATCCAGATCTCCAATCTGCGTCGAAACTCCTAAAAACAAGCGAACGACCAACCAACTCTTAAGCACGGAGCCGAGCTAAAACGGACGTCATCGACCGACTAGGTCAGTTTGGCCAAGCCAGTTTTCTGGCCAACCGGTTGCCGGTCGACCGACCGATAAGACCCGAGTATCCGAGTTAAACGACTCATTTATCAATCGGTTGGCTCACTTGAAGCGACGATCGGCTAAGCGATCGAACATCACATGCATAAAAAAACTTCCAAACGACAAGGAACAAAAATTAGACGCAATGCCCACAAACTACCGAATATGTTCCAAAAGTCATGAGAAAACAACAAAAGAAGCGGAATCGGCAAAAGAGAACGAGAGAATACAACATAAGCATCCATAAAACAAAGTACAACATAGCGAAATACATTGGTTCACCCCTCACTGTGCCCGACGAATGGAGCAGACGATCCGACACGACAACATCGGTGACCTTCCCCGAGATGACCTACGGAGAACGAAGAGATGCTGTAGCCTCAGAGTCGACCAATCCAAATTTCGTCCCAAACTGGTTTATGCCACAGACGGGTTCAGATCGGGGAGCGGTTAGAGCAAGATCATCCTCTAAGATTGGCTCCACGACCATCTTCTTGAACTCCTCTTTAAGATGTGCTTCATTAGCAGATAAGATTTCCTTCAGCTTCTGGGGATCTTTTGCTCTCCACTCCTCCAACAAGTCCATCGATTATTCCAAAGCTCCAATCGATTGGCTATGGAGAGAAAGTTTCTCTTCGAGCTTGTGTCCCGGTCAGTCATATGTTTCCGGAACTTGTCGAAACGACGATGAGCCAAAGACATCAAATGACCCCGGAGAGACATGATCTCGCGGTTTCGGATTTGCCTTGAGCGATCCATGTTCTCCTTCGCCTTTGCGGCCGCGTCGACCAAGTCTTTTTCTAACTTAACGACCCTGGCCCGAGCGGTTTCGAGCTCCCCCTTAAGACCATCGATCGTCTCCTTCGCTTGCTTCCGTTCACCTATCACCTCTTTTTCCTTTGAGGAAGCCTCTTGATCTCCTTGAGCTCGACGTCTTTCGCCTTGATGACCTCCTCGTTTCTGTCGATATCAACCACCGTAAAGCGCATTCATACTCAAGCACAAGGAGGTTCTTCCTTGCAATCGCCTGAGAAGTGTAAGGTAAACGGTAAGAACAAAAAAAAAGAGAGGCGATCGAACGGTCAACTACCAAATAGTAACAAAAGGATTAGTGAACTAAACTCACCATCGCATCCGCACGAGCTGATTCATTGAACTTCTCGAAAAACGCCAGTTCACGAACTTCAGGCATTAATCTCTTTCCACCACGGACCTGACAGACCAGTTCGCCACACCCGACATCATCGTTAACGAGCGGACGACCCCCTCCGTAGTCAAACTTCACAGCCTCGGAAGAAGCCAACGCTGATTTCCCGGTTGGAGGAGTAGATCCACCCTATAGTAGCCGAAAGGGTGCGTATTCATGGGGGTCGTTAACATCCTGAGGCGAAGCTACGCGATCGTCAACATTTATCTGCCTCTTCTCTCTCGGGTCTGAAAGCTCAACGTCCGACGATCTTTTCTTTGATGCTTTCAAAGATTGACCCGGTCCAACGGCAGCAGTCCCGTGAGAAGCTTTGATAGGAGCGACATCGGGGGCATCCCACCTATCGGCCGGCCGACTGCCAGGAGCTACCTCTCGTTCGGTATCGGACCTTGCCTTTGAGGACCGTTCCCTCTTCTTCTTCATCAGTGGATGGCCTTCCCCCACTTGGTCGGGCAGAACCTCAACTGGGACAGCATCGGATACAATCCCGGAAGCTTCGCGACGAGGCCTAGAGTCTCGATCCCCACACTCTTTCGTAAATGCTGCTGAATCAGATTCCCCACCGTTCAATTGAGCCTTGAGAATGTCTCAGTAGCTTTGATAATTTCTCTGGTTACCCCCCCCCACATTGACGAAAGCTTCAACCTTTTCCCTAGGGCTGGGCATAATATCCATACCCGAAGTATTTACCCGAACCGACCCAAAAAATAGGGCATCCGACCCGGTCGTATCCTGCCTAAATATTTGAATGGGACCATTTTTCAAAATCCGAAAAAACCGAACCTGATCTGTACCGAGAATCGAATGAGTATCCGAACATATCCAAACATATAAATATATATGTAAAATATTATTTTAAGTTATATTTATAATAGTATTAATATCTAAAATTAAATCAGAGTCGAGATATATTAGTTATTTTGGGTATTCATAAATGAAAATGGATGGTTTGGATTAAAAAAATCCAATAACTTTATATCCATGGTTCCTTTCGTACAAAAAATAACCAATTTGTACTATATAAATTGAATATTTTTGGGTTCTTAAGTTTTTTTAGATAAGTTTGAGTAGTTTTGATATAAAATATCAGAGTCGAATCGAGTAATTTGGTTACTTCGGATAAAATCCGAACCCACCCGGATCCAGGAGGATCCGACTCGAACCCGACCCAGTTTTTTATAATATCCGAATGAGACTATTTTTCAAAATCCGAAGGAACCATTACCCAAATGGATAGTATTCATATCCGAAAGGGTACCCGGATGCCCAGCCCTACTTTTCCCTTTAGTACGTTTGCAAGGGATGTCCGACCTCAAATCAACTGCCGGCACACAAAAAAATAAAAGGGAAATTGACAAGGAAAGGATCAGCCGAACGATCTCCCATCAAAGATAAGTGCGAAAACAAAAGTATCAAAAAGAAAAAATAAGGACAATGATCGCAATCAACCTTGAGCGATACGTTTCCATTGGCGGCGGATTCGGCGGCGATCAAAATTGTCCCACACGTTCGTCCGAAGCGCTGCTATCTTAGGGATGTCCTCCCAAAACTTCTCTGGATACGCCCTCGTGTTCGGATGAGGAACTGCAAAAAACAAGCGAAGCATATAAACAATCAGCAAAAGGAACGCGCTAGTTTCAAATCACTCTGCTAAATACCGATATTACGATTCCATATCACTCGGAAATGATCCCCAAGCGGTTTCTCAAAAGCATCAACGTCAGCCCTGGTATAGAAATAGAAACGCTGCCAACGTTTGGTCCTCGACGGATGACCCGTCAAAATACGTAGCCCATAACGCATTTGGATTGCAAATACGTCGTCGGGCTGTGGTTGCGCCTGCGTTAGCTCCTCAAAAAGCCGGACAGTCATCGATCTCTGCAGCCATCACCATTAATGCTACAATAATCCACACCATTCACAAGCTGGGATATCGCCAAATCCCGGCGAAAACAGTAAGCGGTGATAAGACAAGGAATAAGAAACCATAACCTCGAGTCACTTTCAAAGAACGACTCGTAGACACAATGCCAACCAAAAGGGGCGACCAAGGCCTTTGGTCGGCTCGAGGAATCATAAACGTCACTCCAAACACTCGGCATCTCCTTAACAGTCCGACGACCCCATCAAAATCCGATAAAGTCGGCTCGACGTCCTCCCAATCTTTCCCTCTGGCAGAGGATGGCCGAGAAAATTCCGAAGGAAGATTGGGCCATTGTTCAACGGAACCGTTGCAGCGATAGTGGAAGGGGATCAATCGCCGGAGAGATTCCTCCGAATCTGACGAACGGCCTCTACTTTCCGCAATATTCGCGTGACCAAGCGACGAGCGAACCTCATCACCCACGGCATCGACAACACTACTCTCCCGGCCAAACGACGAATTGTATCTCCCTTCAATTCCGACAGATCGGTCGGCTTTACCTCCTCCACCCGTCGAGTCTTCCTCGCTCAAACTCCCCGTGCCCTTGTCTCAGAAGTCGATCAATCCGTTAGATCGGGTTGGGATCGACGATGGGATAGGATCCGACCTCCGAAGTGCTTGAATCGCCGCCCCGAGGAGTTTTGGCCCGGTCGTCGCCTTCGTTTCAGTCGGATCTACCATAACCGCTTTTGTCTTCTCCAAACTTGAATACCGGCTAGATGACATCGATCAATCGTCTTTCGGTGGCGATAGCAAAGAGATATATATAATATACAACTGGCGGCGACAGCGAATCCGGCAATGGATCCTACGGCCACCCCCCAAAAAAAAGAGAGGAGAAGAGAAGAAAAAGAATGACTTGTGGAGAATGGGAGAAAAGTGGAAAAGTGGTGAAGAGCTCTATCTATTTATAGAGAAAGATAGAGAACCCTAATATAAATAATGAATTTAAAAAAATGGAGGAGGTCATTATTAAGTCTATTGGACCTATGAATTGGTTGTGCATCCCATTGATTGACCTCGCGAACGAATGCCTGCCAAAAGCTAAAATCGTGAAGGCTCGCGACGCGATTTAATCAAGCGGTACAAAATCACACGGCACTAAGTTAAACCACGAGGAACGGAAACAATTCAATCATTTTCCGCACCAACCTCTTACAGCTTCGCTGCAGAAGAAAACTGATTTTTTCAACAACGAACATGGAGGACTTACTGTTGGAGAGGAATTCCATCTCCCTCCAATAGGCCAATCAAATAACCGAATTCGGTCCACCGTCGACGAAGGCCTAACTAAGGATCGAGCCCAATTGAAGGGCAAGCGGTTTTGAAAGAAAACCAGTTGGTTTAGCCTCATGCTTGATTTTAACGATCAATCGCCCCATCCAGTTAACAATGGTTCGATCAACCATTACGTGGTCTACAAGGTCCATTACGCGGGATTTGGGCCTAGAGCGAACAATGAGGAGACAAAGACAAACAAAACCTATAAAAGAAAGGGAGAGAGCAGCAAGGAAAGGAGCTCGAAAAGACACACAGGAATTAAGGCGGCAAGATTTAGAGTTTTATTTTCAATCGAAACTCCTTGTAACATCGTCGGTGCTTTCAACACAGCTCCGACTTTCTTTCCTTTTTCTATAATCTCTTTATAGTCGCGTTTACTTTCACTCATTGAGTATTCGATCAATCTGCTTAACCAAACACACAGATTCAACATCTTTCTTGCTATCACGTGCGCTAGTTGGACCATTATTCCACGTGTGTTACCTAGAATCACGGCTGTGAAAACTTGAGGGTATTCTTGTAAATATCAAATGGTGGTTTCACGAAGTGAGTCACACACTGTATATTCTATTCTGTACCTATCGTTCTCGCTTCGTCTTCTCCAAAAATGGATCTCCTCTTCCATTTCTGTTTCTTCCCCTAGAAAATTCCGCAAACCCTAGAGAGAGAGAGATCCAATTGACCAGATTGGGCAAAGAGAAAACAGAAAATCCTCAAAATCTCTCTAATACGATCGAGATCGCAGCATTATTATCCATTTGTTGCGATTGAATCCATCAACGATGATTTCGAATCCAAGTCTATTATCGTACACTTGCATCGCAAAAGGAACCACCGTCCTGGCCGAGTTCGCGTCAAAGGAAAACCCAGGAATCGAGGACGTAGCTTTGCGATGCATCGAGAACACGCCTCCACACCATTCAATCTACTCCCACACTGTTCACAAGAAGACCTACACATTCTCAATCGACGATTCCTTGGTCTATTTTGCGATCATCGACGAATCTATGGAGAAACACGAATCCTTCTGGCTATTGAACCGGTTAAGATCGGCCGTTGAAGATCTGGTCAGAGGAGGAGAAACGTTGATCAATCCTTCCCCTCGTTGTCTCCAAGCAAAGATGGATCCAGTTTTCGCGGAGATCGTTGGTGGTGTTGATTTGGAGTTGGACATGGATTTGGTTGGATCTCCGAGGAGCGTGGCGAGGGAGAGTCGTAACCCTAGTATTGATTCATCTAAAGGGAGAAGAGCGTCGTTGATTCCTCTTCTGGGGAAGCAATTGAAGGCGTTGAAGAAGAAGAATAAGAGGTTGCATACGGAAGATGATTCTTCTAGTGACGTTGGGACGATGAAGGAGACATCTTCGGAAAAGAAGGTTGATTTATGTGGGAACGGGAACGGTGGAGTGTTACGCAAGGAATTGAGAAATGGTTTGTTGACGGATCATCATCATCATAGGCAAAAGGCGAAACAGATGTGGAAGAAACATGTGTGGGTTGTGTTGATGTTTGATTTCTGCATCTGTGCTCTTCTGTTCGGAATCTGGCTTTGGGTTTGTCAAGGGTTTCAATGCGTCAATGGGTAAAGTAATCAATCAATCAGTACATCTTCAAACTCATATTTGATCATTATATCACTTCATTCTTCTTCTTTTTTTTCTCGTGAGCCTACGTGCATATGGGTATACGTTTTCTGGATCAAAGTCTGATCTTTCTTTTTTCCCCTCTTGTCAAGTTTTTATTTTATTTTGAAGATCACATGAAAGTGTTGTTTCCAGGGGTAGGTTGACTCCTGGCTTTACATGTTAGTGATATGTTCATTGTACTTTGGAAGTTATATCTTTCACAAGCAACATGTGTGTTGGTATTGTATATCTCTTTTCTCGTTTTACTTTTTCCGGTATATTCCCATATCTAGTGTGCTGTGATTGAACGTGGGTCGCATAATAATGGAGGGAGGACAAGGAAACATGGTTTCAGATCCAGTCACGTATTAAAAAAACTATTATTGCAAAAGAAATATACGAAAATGAAAGGTAACATTATGCTGTAAAATCTGAAGCGCAGTCTCAGGCTTACAATAAAAAAGATGATTACATTACATGACATAAGTAAAAGAAGAGGGTTCGGAAATAAGTAACAAAAGAGGGAGGGCTCAATCTCAGGTTCTCAGCCACAAGGAGTGAGTTTACTGTTACCTGCACCACGAGGGTTATCGTCCTTCCAATCATCAAAAGCTCTAGCTTTCATCACAGCATCTTCGTCTTCATCCTCATCTTCTTCATCCTCTTCCTTTTTTCTAAATGGTTTGTCATTGTGCCATGATGTTGTTGCTTCTTCAATTGCTTTCTTCGTCTGCTCTTGCCAATCATTCATTATATTCATCTCTGTTAACCCAGCATCCTCTATGCTCATCGTAGGCATCCTACAAACACCCCCCAAGTTCAATCACCCTTTTTAAAGGTAAAAGATTTGTGGTGAATATGGTTGTGTTTTACCTGTGACTTGGTTGGAAAACCTGAGCTACCATCCTCTCTCTCTCTGTAGACAGAGCGCCATTCACGATGCTTGCTGGACCGAATATAAGAGGCTGGTTGTGTTTGTGTTCGTGACCCTGTGATACTGAAGCCCTCCCTTCTAACACGTCTTGTGCAAATGTGGCACAAGTGATTGGTTGCGCCGGTCTAGAGTACTGTACCCTAGCAGCAGCATCTCTGTGCCAAGTTTCAGCTTTCTTTGTGCGATCATCAAGAGCATCCCTAGAAAACACATCATCTCCGTCCTGCTCATCATTATAACAATATTTTCTTAGTTTGTATATGCTTATCAAAGAGTTATTACCATGTATAGAAAGAAAGCAAACTTACCTTCAACTGTTTTTCTTTGATTGCAGAGAGCATTTCCTCTTCTCTCTTTAGCATTTCCAACAGATCAATAGCCTGCAATGAATTTTGACCATCAGTTAAAAGCAACATCTCGTGACAAACCATGAGATTTTCACTAATGGTATTTAGCCAAACCTTACAAATAGCCAAGTTAATTGTGGCAAGCCACGCCTGCAAAAAGCCATTCAACAAAAAGGTTAGCAGAAATATGATTTACAAAAAAAAAAAAAAACGCAGAGCGCAACAAAACGGTGGACGTACATCTCTTTCTTCTTCGCTGTCATCATCTGGGATGTCTTCTTCCCCAGATTCAACCGGAGTTGACATGGCAGCAGCCTTTTTTGAACGTCGGCGTCGCTCCTTCCTCTCTTTAATCTCAAGGAGCTTCGCCTCTGCAGCCTTTTGACGTTTGAACCGAGCTATCTATAAAACATGGAATACATACAAAACATAAATTTTCAAAAAATCCGAAAGACAAAAGACTTTCTCCTCGTTGGAATGCCAAAAACGAGAGCGGGGCAGGATCTACCTTGAGAGCTCTCCGATCAGCAGGTGGAGCAGAACCTCCTCGAGAAGAAGCCTCTAACTCCTCTTCCGGAACAAGTTCCATTGCCTCACAGAAGCAAAAGAACTCCTACACACATATAAAGACTACAATTCAATCCTTAAAACAAAACATTAAGATGCTCATTCTCACTAACATTAAAGGGATGCAACAAGCTGCAAACACTGAGCATAAAAACTTTACCTTCAACTTAGCATAGGAAGCTTTGACAATTGGAATCCGCTCCTCCTGTCGGATTTTCTCTGTCAACTCCGCAAGATAGAAAGGTACCTATAATCAATCACAGCCTTCGTCACTTTCAAGAAACTTCGATTCAAACTCACACAACATTATGCTCTCAACACAGAGCAACCGATAAGTCCAGTTAAAGAGTGCACAATCTGAACTTAAGTAGCTGAGAAAAAAAAAAGCAATTGAAGCGGCGAAAACTATTCATTTCAATCATTTTATGAGCAACCAGTAAGCCTAATTCAAGAGTGCATAGAAATATCAGTAGCTTAAAAAAAAAAGTAAATGAAGCGGCCAAAGCTATTCGTTCAAGTAATTGCATTACCAAAAGATACTTGAGATTGTTGGTGCTGATATCTTCTTTAGTCTCGTTAGAAGAGAACAGCCCCAGCTTCCCCACCATGTCTTCGCACTTATGTAACATCTCACATCCTTTCTTCACAACATCCTACCACCCCCCCCCCACACAGATTCAGTAAAACTCGCCCCATTTCACATATAAATTAAAAACCCTAATCGAATTCGTATTAAAAAAAAAGGTAGAAGCTTTCCGACCTGATCGGCGCAAGAGTCTGAAGCTGCGAGATGAATCTTCCTTGCTTCCTCGAACAACGCCGATAGTGGCATCTCCTCCATAGCCAGACCCCCCATCACTGACGAGATTCACAATATCTCGATCCAAAATCGAGAGAAATGATTTCGCGTTTCTTCGAGAAAGTGGATCGGTAAAATGAAATCTGAGAAAAACTGTTTAGGGTTCTACTCAAAATCTAAACGAAGTATTAAAAGGACGGATGAGAACATGCCACGTCAAGTCAAGTGACGATAGTCAGAGTTAGTACCGGCCGTTAGATCTGTAGACAATTCTTTAACCGACTCAGTTGTAAAAAATTCTAATTCAAAGATCCAGTGCGGAGGGGTGTAGCATAAATTGCAGGTGATTGATTTATTGCCGCCGTTCAGAAACTCACGATTTAGAAATCGACGGTTAATAAAATTAATTTACTATATTTTGATGTTACTTTTTTTTGGTCGAAAAATGGTTCAAATTCTGAGTTTCTTATTTTTTAATCAAAGTCTTCAGCTATACAGATTTCATCAAAAAGGGAAAGAAGAAAAGCTTGATTAGTTCTCAAAGAAAGATCCCAAGAGAGAAGTATCGTAGTTGCTTATTAGTTGTTGTCTTCACCATCATGATGACCCTTTTTTATAAACAATGCCTTTCTTCCTCACGAAACCTTCTTCTCTGATTCAACACTTTAATTACAGGTACTTCTGTCTTCATCCTTACACTAACCTCCCCTCTTTCTCTCTCTGAATATCACTCTTAACTAGTACCTTTGTCTCTCTCATATGTATTGAAGCTTCTGAATCTAGATTTCATTTTAGAAAAAGAATGCATTTAAATTTGGGATGTGTGTCCGTATCTGCAAGTTCCTTTGTATTTCACTATTTGATTGGAATGGATATAGTAGTAAGTTTTAGAATTTGTAATACATGTGAATGATATAGTTCTCATTTGTTTTCAATAATGTCTCAACGGAGGGCCCCAATATAAGAAAAAAAAAAACTGAAAATGTCAAGATTCCTGTGTAAATTACAAATCTCTTAAAGGTGTTATTGATGATAGTGAAAAGGAATGATTGCGTTTACTTGGTCCACTTTTAGATATCTCTTAAAAACATTTGTGGTTTACAAGTCTTTTATTTCTAACTCATCAATCAATTCATAGCAGCTTTGATGATGATGATGAGTACTTATGTCTCAGGAATAGTATTTACCTAAGCAAAACATACAACTCACTAAAAAAGAAGAATGCATCTGGTTTTGATCAGCTCTCCATAACAACCAATGGTTAGAGAAATGAAATAAATAAAATTATTGGAATGAATAAAAGTAAGAGTAGGTGGGGACACATCTAGGGGCCTTGTGTTAACAGAAAACCAGGAGAAGCATACATTTTTCTTGCCTTTATCTATCTGTAAGGATCATCTTACATTTCATGATTCTTTTGACAGTGTTTTTTTTACATGTGTGTCTGTCAGATATTTTTTTCATTCACCTAACTTTATTCCTCTGCCATTACCATCTGGAAAAGAAGCATAAAAAGCTTATGTAACTCCCACCCAACAATAGAACATGCCATACCACATGTTCTTCCCTGTTTTTCCTTGTGCTAAGACTTTGCAGTTTCACTCAACCTTTTTGTTTAAATCTTGCTTAAGATCTCAGTCATCTTCTTCTTTCTTTTAGCTTCATTTTGAACCCTTTTTTTGTTCTTGCATTTGATGTTCTACTGATTATTTGCTTTGGCCTTATAAGAACTTGCTCTGATTGGAGTTTTTTTGTTTTTTGTTAATCCTGTCAGATGGATGATAATAGGGAAAATACATCTTGAGATTCAGATTTAGCCATATCTACAGAGATTGGTTTTATGTTGTTACTCTTTTGTTTTTATTAAGAGCAACAACCATGTCTATGGGAGATGAGAAACAGTATTGTGAGATGAGGAACAAAATGATGCTATTCAGTTTGCTGATTAGGAGAATCTTTGATGAAGAGAAGGTCAAGCTTCATCAGAGGCTAGAGGCTGCCAACAACGAGATTACAGAGTTGAAGAAAGTGAGAAAAGAAGATGCAAAAGCTAACGAGAAGGTAGTTAGCATAATCGCGTCTCAAAAACAGAACTGGTTAAAGGAAAAGTACAGACTAAGGCTCCAGGTTGAAGCTCTGATGAGGGAACTAAGGAACATGGAGAAGAGGAAGAGACAAAGCTTATCTGAGTTGCAAGAAAGGCTAAAAGAAAAGGACGGTTTAGTGCAATCCAAAGATAAAGAAATTGAGGGAGAGAAGCGTAAGTGCCAAGAGTTAGAGGAGAAGCTGGTCAAGACAGAGAAAGAAGTTCAAGAATTGAGGGAAAAGAAAGAGAGAGATGTGCAAGAACATTCCTCTGAGCTATGGAGGCAAAAGAAGACATTCCTTGAGCTTGCTTCTAGCCAGAGACAACTCGAAGCTGAACTGAGTCGTGCAAATAAGCAAATGGATGCTAAGAGACATGAACTTGAAGACTTGTCATTAGAAATGGTAAAGATGAAGAAAGATTTGGAAGCAAAAGATCGAATATTGGCAGTGATGTTGAAGAAGTCAAAACTAGGAATAAGCGAGATGCATACATTGCTTATGGAGGCTAAAACCAAGCAAGATGAAGACAAAGCAAAGAGTTGGAGATCGAACTCAAAGTCAAGACGTTCACTGAGAAGCATGTTTGCTTTTGAAGCCACAAGTAAGCCTAAGACCAACAGTGTTGGTTCCATTACTCACATTGATGAACATCTGGAATGGAATAAAGATCCTGATGTAGTCCCAGAGATCATGGATTCATACTCTACTGATGATTTTAGTGAACTTGGTATGTTCTTGAAGGTTTCTTTCATAGTTTATGTTTCAATAATGAATTGATTGTGAATCTCCACTGGTGCATTTTTGAAGGAGTCAATGGAGTTGCAAAGAAGCGGGAGAACATGAGTTTTGGTGAGGAAGATTTTTGTATCAGAGTGATAGGGAAGAAGCAAGAGATAGAGCTAAAAGATGAAAAGGTTGAAGCTTTGTGTTTGCATCTGATGAACTCTGAGTTAGAATCAAACCGGTTGAGAACTTGTATAGAAGGACAGAGCCAAGAAATGTCACAGTTGAGACTCAACAAGGAAGGCCTTGTAAGTCAAAGAGGGGAATACTCTGTTGCCATGAGGAACCAACAGCTCAAGAACAATAAGAGGTTTGGAAGAAAGAACACAAAAGCAGAAGCACTAGAAAGAGTATTTGAAGGTCGTAAAGAAAATGTGACAGAGAAAGGAAGGGAATCATACTCTCCTGATGAACTGAGACATTTAACATTAAAAGCAGCTCAATCTGATGCTGAAGAAGAATCTGAAAAGGAAACTCTCTTACCAGTGAATGATGACTTTACCAAAAGAGGAAAAGCAGATGGTAAGGAGAGTGAGAGTAGCCAGCCATCAAGCACAAACAATCCACCTTGGAGAATGGATCTTCATGCACTTGGAGTCTCATTCAAGATCAAAAGACTGAGACAACAGCTGATGATGCTTGAAAGATATATGGGGAAACAAGAGAGCCAAGAGATTGACAAGATCAGCAGCAGCGATACAGAGAAAAGAGCTTTGCTATTGCTCACTACACTGCTCAACAAACAAGTTACTAGGTATCAATCACTTCAAGAGAAGATTGATGGTATCTGCAAAAGAATGGTAAGCAAACCATTATCATCATATCATTTACATTACTATCTCTGTTAACATAAACTGATTATTCTCCTTAAACAGCATGTGAATGATACAGAAAAGACATCATTAGAACATTTCTTAGATGAGACATTTCAACTGCAAAGATACATAGTGGCAACAGGACAGAAACTAATGGAGATCCAATCCAAGATCACTTCTGAGTTTGTGGAAGTTCTGGTAGGGTTCATCATTACAGAGTCGTCCTCTACTAGTAGCAGCTTTGATCCAGAACGTTTTGTAGAAAGCATTAGAAGTTTGTTTCAGGAAGTGCAGAGAGGGCTTGAGGTTAGGATATCTCGGATCATAGGTGATCTTGGAGGGACACTAGCTCGTGAGGGAATGATACATTTGAAACGACTGGACGACGGTGTTCAAGGACTATGAGTAGCTACCACATGTAAATGTTCTTACAATTCCTCTTCAGCTCTTCTTAAGGTTAATGAGAACCGTTTAGGTTTTGTATATAGAAATTCACTTATATATACAGTGATTATTGGTTCTTTGAACTCTCCCCAAAGGACAACTCTATTAAAATATAGTCATTCTTTTATCTACCTTGTCCTTTAAATTTGGATCATTTCTATAGATTAATATACATATTTAGATATCATCAATATATGAACTATAGAAATTTACTAATTATATGAAACCAATAGATTTCATATCTTAACAATCCCATAACAAATATGGAAATCTACTCAGTATATGAAACCAACAGATTTTGAAAATCGTAATATACTGTTTATTTTATTTTTATAAAATAATTTATTGATTATTTTTTAAAAAATTAAATGTAAAGCAAAACAAAAAAAAAACAGATCTAAAAACTAAAAATTAAAACCAATAGATGAAATTACGGGTTATATTTTTGTTTTTGTTTATTTACAAAATAAACTATTGCAAATTGTTTTACAAAATTTTGTCACCTTTTCAATTTTAAATTAGATGTTCGATTATTTGGATTTGTTTGTTAGTAATAGCAGTTCAATCTAACTCAGCAGACTAAAAACTAAAAACCATAACCAAAAGGTGAAAAAAAAACTGAAAAACCAAAAACCAAAAACCAAACTCTAAAACCAAATCTAAAAAAAAGACAAAAACTAAAAATTAATGCAAAACTTTCATCACCACAAATTTCATATTACTG
>JABAYD010066204.1:0-10271 GCA_014822095.1 Diplotaxis tenuifolia | reverse complement strand
CATCATCGGAGGTTGCATGAAGAAGTCTGATGATTGGGTCGAAGCCTTTGATGTAAAGACTCAGACTTGGCGTGACATGTCTGGTGTCTTGCCACATGCGCATTGGGAAGGACAGTTCGTGACGAGTGCTGTTATGGACGACAAGATTTTCGTTTTGGACAAGACTCCGACTTTTTTGGTCTTCGATCTGAGAGTAAGTGCTTTTGTTCAATGGGACGATGGAGGCGAGCTGATGAAGCTCGGGCAAGCGTCATCGTGTGTGGTGAATGATAAGTTGTATTCGGTTGATCTTGGGCGGTCTCTTAAGTATCCGATAGGAGTGTATGATCGAAAGTCAAAGGAGAAGAGATGGAAGCCAGTTTATGATGTAGAGCTAAGGAGAGATTTGCCTCCTTTTAGCTCTTATTATGACTCTAAAATGGCGAATTTTGGTCGGTAGTATCCCTTGGCATGCTTGGGATGAACGGGTTTGGTGCATAGAGATCGGTTTGGAAAGACACAGAGATGAGATTTATGGGCATGTTGAATCAACGTAAGCTGGTGCTTGCTTCCGAGAAGAGGCCTTCCATTGAGATTTCTCGACCTGTTACTCTTTGATGATTGCTTGAGATGGGGTTTATTGCAGGTATGTATCTCTGTGATAAGTGTGTTTTCCTTTAAGTCTCAAGGCTTAGTTTCGTTTTCATGAACTTGTAGGCAAAGGATCTTTTTTCTTTAATTGCAAGCAGCTTGTTGATATGACGAGAGCAAAATATATATATGAAGCAAAGGTTTTGTCATCTGACACCTCAAGAGTAACTCGTCCTTCTTAACCTTTGTGCATAGTTTGAATACTTTTTACAGATTTAGCCTTGAGTACATTTCTTTTTGCTTTAAAAAGGATATAAGCCATTCTTTTTAGCTGCCTTTTGTAAACAGATACTTCTTGTTGAAATGCATCTTTTACATATGTAATAACTCCTCGGCGAGTAATCACAATCAGACAATTTGAAGTAGCACATTGTTTATAAAGGTTATACTATTCTTATGGTAGATTTCTTCAGCTGCGTGGTAGGCCATTCTTTCATTGCGTCATTGTAACATTCTTACTAAACTTATTTGTTGAAAGGCATCTTTTCTTCTACGCTCCAACAAACCAAAAATTAGATATAACAATAAAAACAAAACCAGATTTGTTTCTACTACGAGCAAAATGAAATCATGTTTTGAAGAATAAAGTAAACAAAACCGGTGGCTGTGACATTTTGGTAACTAATCAATACGCGCTCATGCCTTTCTACAACTTCAAAACGAAAATTTAAAGACAGGTTAACACAAATTAAGCACAACATCCACTTACCTGTCTTTTTATATATATAATATACTATCTTCAGTTGGTATTTTTTTGGGATCTTTATTCTTCTGCAAGTGATCACATTCCGCCTAAACAAGACACAATATTGTGCTACTACATAAATGATCAAATGAAATTTTGGTAAAGATAGCGATCACAAAATGACTTGTTTATTTCAAACGGTTGCTACATAGCGACAAAGAAGCTGCAGACGGTTATTTTATATTGTCAAAAATATCCTTAGGATCAAAATCGTTAAAAAGTTTGTCAAACGGGCAAAAAGATTCAGCATGATGGAGTCTGTCAAGAGGAGCTTCAACCACAGTCAAGAACCTAGAAACTCCCTTGTTTTTGTGAGACTCTTCCACACGTATTTGGCAACCATCAATGTCATGGCCGTCCATCATCAAAACAGCGTTTCTCATAGATCCCAGGTCCTTGAAAGTTACAAAACCATGTCCCCTCGATTTTCCTGTCCTGGTATCGTAAACAATCTGTGTATACAAAGTAAGAAAATCAAGGAAGAAGAAAAACAATATTCATTTGCAAAAACAAAATAAGCAAGTAAGACATATAGCAACCAAATCATAAAGTAAACCTGACAATCTGTAATCTCGCCGAACATGCAAAATGCATTAGCAAGACTCATTGCATCAGGGGCGGATCTAAGTAGGTAGGTGTGGGGTCAGCTGACACCGGTCTAATATCAAAACTAAAATATTTAAGCCTAGACATGTTGATATCATTAGCTCAGTTGGTTTAAATCCGTTGCCTTGACCCCCCTTTCCCACGATCAAGTCCCAATGCTGCACCCAATTCCTTTATGTTTTACTTTTTTTTTACATAATTATGGGCCTAAAAGCCTGTATTTTATGTTCAATATTTGAGTCAAACTAGTTTTTGTTTGCTTCTCCAACTAGTTATATGTTTGTTTCTACGATTTTCAGCTTCTAACTTTTCTCATTCTTTTAAATATTCCATATAGAGGATATTTGAATTTTCTCACATATTTTTTTTTTTTGATTTTGTTAATTTTTTTTACAATAAGTTTAGATCATTTTCTACTTTTTATTTCAAAGCTTTACATAAAAATTACTTTTTTAAAGAAAATATCTTTTAGTACTGTATTCTTTTTTGTTTAATGATTTTTTTTTTTAAAATATGAAACCAGATTTTTAATCTCTAATGATTTATGTAATAATAATTTTAACTGATATTAAAAAATATATTTTAAATAATTAAAATATATTAATATAAATTATGATACGGCTACAAATATTTTCTGGCTTTGCCACTACATTGCATCAGTATCGCGGTCCATGCGATGAACAAAGCACACAAATCTAGTCGTGTTTTTGGGACCGTGCATTTCCTTAATGGCATCCCTCATGGATTTCTCATCCTCGAATGTAACAAATCCACATCTTCTCGAAGTTCCCATCACACCATCTCTCATGATCTGCATGTGAAAACAAATTAAGACAACTCGATACAGACAAATAAGCAATGTTCATACCAATGAGTATAATTCGGATGTCAAGGCGATACAAACTTTAGAACCGATAACGTTCCCAAACTTTGAAAAGGCGTCCTTAAGAACATCTTCATCAGTTTCCCTATCAAGGCCGCGAACAAAGCACCTGAACCCAACAACATCAGATGAAGACATTTGAAATAGTTATAAAAGACTTAATAGATTTCAGTGTGGTAAATGAAGGAGAAACTATTGGTTCAATATATAGAAAACGGGGCGGAGAGAGGTCTAGGGTTTTTTATTCTTTTTTTAAGAAAAATATATATTCAAAATGCTAGATATTTTAATCTTTAAAGTTGTACTAGTAATCTGTGTTTTTTTGGAACTAGTTAAAGTATAGCAGCTATATTTAGCCTAAGTTATATACGAGTTTTAAGACAAGATATTTCTATTAACAGTCTAAAGTCAGTCATAAAAACAAGTAGGAAATAAGTGATACTTGCTTAACGATTAGAAAAGGAACCTATATGGAGTATAATACATGCAGCAGACTGTAGGCATGGGCGTTCGGGTACCCGATCGGGTTTGGATCGGATATTTCAAATTTTCGGGTTTACGCTCATAGGTTCCATTTTAACATTTTACTAGTATGGGTCGGGTTCGGATAATAACAGTCCGGATTCGGTTCAAATTTGTATTGCATCATAAAACCGTAAAGTAACCATATATCATTCAAATTCAGATCATTTCGGTTTGGTTCGAATATACCCGAAATAAAAAACAAAATTTCAAAACATAACATTAAAAGAAAAACACTTAAACTGAATATAAATTAATCATACATACATAAAATTGATAAAAATAAAAGAAAATGCTAAATCAGTCATTAAAACAAACATCATTTGTAAACAAATGTGCATTATCTTACATATAAACTAAATTTATGATTTTAATGAGCAACTTATAAAGTACTTAGATATAACTAATTCAATACTTATTTATATTTTAATATTTATTGTATGTATAATACCAAAATAAACATTGAACTGGATATCTAAAATATTTATATATTTTTAAAATATTTATATTGACTATTAATTTCGGATATTTAGGGTTACCCGTTCGGATTCGGTTAAATAACACTACGGGTTTGGATTTTTTTGTACCATCCAATAAGACCCGTTCGGGTATTTTTACATTTCGCATTGAATAACGGGTCGGATTTTCAATTCAGGTTCAGTTCGATTTCGGGTTTCGTATTTTATGCCCAGGCCTAGCAGACTCCATTAACTCATGTTCTCTTGGGTTTGTAAAACATAGTAAAATTTCCTTGCAGATGAATTGTATATCTACAATCAAACTGATAGAACTTTGTACGAGTGAGAAAATTATACTGAAATTTGTAGAAATAAGAAATTCATAATAGTTAGCTATTTCTTCGATAGTATATATGGTTCCTCTGCATGTACTAAAAATTAGAAATAACAACACCCATTCTTGTTCAACTATATATATACTAGTGGTTGATCCACGTTACGAAATATATTTTTTTTATATTTTATATTAAATTTTTATTTTATCAAATGTAATCGTCAATATCCTAATCTAATTGTAAAGATTGGTTTGCAATGAAGGTCGTAGTTGTTTACTTGTAGCAAGAATAAGTTACTAGATAAGCGGTAATCAAGACGATAAGAGAAGAGTTGTAGTTGTAGTTGTAAAAGTTGGTTTGCGATGAACGTTGCAGTTGTTTACTTGTAGCAAGATTAAGTTACTAGATAAGCGGTTAATCAACACAATAAAAGAAGAGTTGTCGTTGTAGTTGGAAAAATTGGTTTGCAAGTAGATTGTGAGTCTATAAACAACTACAAGTAAATTTGATTGTCACTGCAATAAAAAAAAGGAGTTGGATCTATACTATTCATATGGAAGATTTCTTTGGCTGCATGGTAGGCCCAACTCTTCTTTTATTGTGTCATTTGACATTCTTTTTTTTTACAAAAGCCATTGTAACATTCTTATGAAACTTATTTGTTGAAATGCATCTTTATAAGCTACATTTCATTTCCAAGTAACCACAATTAGATATAACAACAAAAACCAGTTTGCTTCTTCTACTATGTGAGCAAAATGAAATAATGTTTTGGAGAATAAAGAAAGCAAAACCAGTCTAGACAACCAGTGGTTATGACCTTAGACTATGTACATTGGTGTGATTTATTCTACACCCTAATTTCCACTTTTTACATTCCACATCATATTTTCTCTCTTCCACCTAATAATTCAACACCCACTCACCTTTTATACTCTACAATAGTTTTGTTTAATAAAACTCAACACCTTATCTTATTCTTTATATTGTTAAAAGTTTCCAGTTAGTTTAATTAAAACCATAAAAATAAAAACGATAATTTTTATGTTAGTTACATTTTTACAAATAACAAAAATATAAATATTAATAGTCATTATTTTTCTTTAAATCATATTATTAAAAAGTTTTACATAAATTTAAAATGCATTACAACGCAATAATAAACACATAAAAACAACTAATAAAACACACATAACTTAATTGATTAATATAATGGACATAACTTGTAAAAAAATGAAACTTTTAGATCACACATAGAGATATCAAATCTCTTTAGTCATGGATTACTCGTGAATTTGGCTCATATGTGTTTGACTAGATCTGCTTGTAATTCATGATGTACATTTGAATCACGTAACTCGGATCTAGTACGCACATGGTTCGCAAATGCAGGTAGCATTTCTGTCGAGAATGGTTGTTGTGTACTTGATCCACTAGCCTCAGATTAATCAGAATCGGTCCAGTGTTGAAGATAAGAGTCTTGTTCATCCTTAACAATCATATTATACAATATGATACATGACCTCATGATGATAGCCAAATCGCCTACGTCCCACATGCGAGCTGGTTCACGAATGATTTTGAATCGAGCTTGCAACACTCCAAATGCTCTTTCGATGTCCTTTCGACATCCCTCTTGATGTTGTGCACGTAGCTTGCATGGTTCACTCTGAGGAAGTCTAATTGATTTGACGAAATTTGGATACGAAGGATAGATGCCGCCAGCAAGATAATATGCCATATCATATGGACGTTGGTTCACGAAGAAGTTCACTCTTGGAGTTTTTCCTTGCTCAACATCATCAAACACTGGTGAACGATCTAAAACATTTATATTGTTCAGTGTGCCCGGACATCCAAAAAAGGCATGCCAAATCCATAAATCATGAGATGCAACTGCTTCAAGAATAAGAGTGGTGGTTCCCTTATCTCCACGGGTAAATTGACCTTCCCACGATGTACGACAATTTTTCCATTCCCAATGCATGCAATCAATACTCACGATCATCCCTGGAAACCCTCGCTGCTCACTAACATGCAAAATTCTTTGCAGGCCATCTTGATTGGGAGCTCTGAGATACACTTGCTCATACAATTGTATAAATCCTTTACAGAACGCAAACATTCTCATGCCGTAGTACCTCCTATCTTGATGTATTCATCAACCTCGTTGACCGTTATACCATATGCTAACATTCGCATCGCTGTGGTGCATTTCGCCAATGGAGATATTCCTTGTTTGTTCGCCGCATCAACTCGTTGGGTGAAATAGTTATCAACACTTGATAGGTCGTTAACGATCCGAAGGAAAATATGTTTTCGCATCCGAAATCGCCGACGAAACATTGAATCGTCATATGTAGGTTGATTAGCAAAGTAGTCGTCAATCAATCTTTGGTTTGCCGCTACATGATCTCTCTTGATGTACTTTCTCTTGCTACGAGGTGGAAAATCTTTCTCTATTTTTTTCGGCGCTCCCAGAACCGGTTGATGACAAACTTCTCTTCAATTTCAACTTGTTTTTTGTAAGCTTCGATATCGAAGGGAAATTCCGATGGATCCATTATTATTATTTTTTGTAGTAAGATGATGTTTATGATATCGGTACATCTATGAAAGAATAAGTTCTCTATTTATAAAAACAAAATGATGGTTAAAATCGATGGACTTCAAAAAAAATGATAAAATGAGGCTAATTAATAGATAAGGATTGGATTCCAGTAGATAAAAGCTAGATTCTCAGGTAAGTCATGGATTACAGACAAGAAAACATTAAAGAAGAAAGTGACAAACTAGAGACATACCCTTGACAACCAATAACGCCGAAAGTGACAACACAATTATTAAAGCATAAAATGACAAACAAACATTATTAAAACATAAAAATATAAGCAAACATTATTAAAGCATAAACGACAACCACACATTATTGAAAAATAAAACAACAAACACACATTATTGAAAGATAAAACGACAAACACACATTATTAGACAATGAAGTTAAAAATACAAACCTTAAGATGATAATAATTAATTACCAAACATATCATGGCTCAGTTTGTCCATTGATTGGTTACTTCGATCATCAAGATGCTCCTTCTCGTTTAGCTTCAGAAACATCTTCATCTTCTTAGCTTGGGTCTTTTCTTTCATCAACTGATTTGCTTATTCTTGTTTCTTGGCGATTTTGTCCAATCTCTCAAACTCTTGCTCCTTGAATTGTTTGTATTCATTTCATTCTTCATTGACCACTTCCAAGGCTGCGCTCTTACTTTTCTTTTTACCTTTTTTCTTAGCTGCATCTCTTCCCATAGGACAAGCACTAGATCCAACAGAGTTTGAGTCACTTGCATCACTCTCGTGGGCTCTCTTAGATCCACTACTTCCAGAACCAGTGTTTCCCTCTACTTGACTACCATATCGTGGTTGATCACGAACATCGAGCCTTTCTGACGTTAAATTGAAATGTCCATTCTTACCACTTTAATATAATTCATGCGCTTTTGTCGGAACATCGTTCTCTGACCATCCGCTTTGTTTCATACGCTTAGCATTATCGTAAGCGCCGTTCATTTGTACAATATTTTGTCGATGTAGTTGTAATGATTTCTGCATGAAACTCCATCCCGGAGAGGATCAAATGAGCAATGCTCATTACAATACTCAACGATTTTGCCCCAGTATGATTCACTTTTTTTATTTCTACCAATAATGTTGTATGTTCAATATTTAATCCAACCACTCAACAAGACCAAATTCTTCTTAGTGCTCCATTTGGGGCTCTTTCGGCGAGTATGACTTGAATCTTCTGCATGTGGAGTGGCTTCGTTTACACCTTCCGTACCTCCAATAGACATTTGTGTAGAGAATTCACGGAAATCACTTGTTCCAACATTCAGTACATTCTCATTATGCAACATAGTCGAAGAATGAGGGGGTGTTTGAGTTGGAAATGGAATCATCGGTCCATATTGTGGACGATAGTTTAGAACCAATGGTGGCATGAAAACATTTCCTGGAAAACCATACTTTGGTATATTTTGGGGTTAGGTTGAAAGAGTGATTTTGAAATTGATAGTTGTTGGGATTTGGGATAATTAAAAGGATAATTAGTAGAATTTTGAGTATCAGAAGAATTATTTTTAGGATCAATTCCGGTAAAAAGGATAGTTAAGGATATAATCAAGAGATTCAAGGTAGAATAATAGAATGTTATAGTAGAAATATAAGTTTTTTTTGGTATTCAAATCAAATGAACCAAGTCTCTATTTATAAAGTAGAAAAAAATTATTAGTTTTGATATATAAAAGATAATTTTATAAATTAATTTACTTCTAAGTAATTGTTGTTGAATGATTGAGATAAAAAAAATCCAAAATCTACACAAACCAATAAGATGATGACAAATGTGCAAAGTAAGCTCCATTTTGTGTTTATTCAACGGTTGAAAGAATTCGACACCCCACCATTTTGACCCATTTTCTTTCAAGTGTTGGAAAACCCAATTCAACATCCTCAAAATGTACCTGGCCTTATGCTATCCATCCTTAAGTTGGACCCAATAAGATAAATTAGGATTTGAAACAAGGCCCATTCTGGCTCCTTAAGTTGGACCCAATAAGATAAATTAGGATTTGAAATAAGACCCATCCGGCGGAATGCAAAAACTAAAGGTCCCACCGATAATTGAACTCGGGTTACTAGATTCAGAGTCTAATGTCCTAACCGCTAGACCATGGGACCATTTGATAAAAATGCTCAGTATACTTTATTCTATTGTTTTCTGTTATGTTTATCTCCTTCTATTGTTTCCTGTTATGTTTATCTCCACCATCCTCCCTACCTTCCTCCAAGCTTCTCTTAAGCTTAGATTCTCTTGTGCTTGTTTCCAGGTTAGATTTTTCCAGGACATGGGTACTCCTAATGAGGCAATTGGAAACATGTTAGTCAACTTTCTTTCTTTACTTCTTTAATGAACCAAAGCTAGTCTATATAATAAGCTACCTTAAAAAGAAACTTTTCATGAAACTTTGCATTAAATAATACAACAACCTTCAACAGATCGTTTATCCTTAATGATGAAGTTCGATAAAACTCGAGCAGATTCTTTAGCTACCCACTGGAGCGTCGGATGATCCCAGACTAAAGGCATATTGTTAAAAGACCTAAGTAGCAATACACACCATTATGGTTGAGAACAGAGTTAACTCTCAAGCTCATGTACATGTTGTCACATGAAGAATTTGAGAGGAGAGTGAGAGACGAAGTGGAGAGAAGAGATAAATTCGAAGATGGTCTTTGACTAGGGATTGGAATCTCAGCTGTTGGGTGAGACCATCTTTGATGAGGAGGTTGTTTTCTCCGACTCTCCTCTGAGCATATATAATAGATAGGTTCATAACATGAAAGCTGTACATAACCATGTAATTAACCACATAATTATACACTTAACGACTGTGTGAATCGGTCGTATAAATATTAACAAAAATCTTCAACTGATAATATATGAGATTAAAAGAAAAAAGAGTAAAAGTTGCAGGATCATAGATTGTGCACAGAGCTCTTTGCATGTATCCAAATCAAGCTGACTCGATTCCAATGCGACAGATGGGATTCTCTTTAATGAGCTTAAGATTCACCTGTTTATACCAATAACAATGAGAATTACTATTACTTTTATTCAGATATCTTGTAGTAAGTAAGATAATGTACCTTGTGTCCAAACAGATCGCGGATGTTCTTAATGCCGTATAAGATCATTGTTGGTCTGTTTATGAAGCAAAATCAGAAAAGAATCAGCAAACTTTTTTTGTGTGATAAAAAAGAAGAAACATGTCCTGACCTTTCAAGAGAGAGACCCCATGCAATGACTCGAACATCCTCTGGAAGACCCATTGGCTGTAGCATTTCGGGTCTGAACATGCCAGAGTTTCCAATCTCTACCCATGTCTCTAGTCCTTCATGGTAGCTAGTAAAAAGTAGCAGACACAATATCCTTAATGTCTCTCTTTTCTTTTTGGCCTTTTTAGAGATGATGGTTTGTTCGAATATACCTGAAAATCTCCATGCTTGGTTCAGTGTATGGGTTGTAT
>JABAYD010066174.1:0-15449 GCA_014822095.1 Diplotaxis tenuifolia | reverse complement strand
TAAAAAGTTGGTGTATTTTTTTAGCAAAAGAAATTCAGTTCGTTTATTTTTTAAAGAATTTTCCCAAATATTAAGTAACAACTTAATCATATATATGATTAGAGAGAAGCAATATAATCTACAACAAGTTAAAAAAGGAGACTACACTGTACCAGGCTTTATCAGATCAGCTGTTACCATCCTATAGTAAGTTTTAACTTTATTAGGTTTTCGGTTTGAATCGTACAATCCCAACAAAATAAAAAAAAAAAACTTGTGGGTCTCAAAACAGTAAAATAATAAAAACTTTTTACAAACATAGTAAAACAAAATAAAACAGATCAGAAAAAAAATCAATTAACTCAGAGACTGAGAGATAGAGAGAGAAAGAGAAGAGGAGCTTCGTGCATGGGCTAACACAAGATTTATAGAAGAAGAGATTCTCCGTTTGAAGCAACAACGAAGAAGACTCATCATCATCATCATATCCTCCTCACTCTAGGGGTTCCTCCTCCTTCTTCGTCTTCGTCTTCTTCCTCTGCTTTCCTCCAGCTTTCAGGGACTGGTGAGTATTCCGCGAATCGGATTGCTCTCCTCTTGAATCTGGCTCTCTGCTTCTCGAAATCCATCTTATTATCACCTCGTTAAGTTATTTTATGCGATTCGAACTCGCGATTGTTACTTAATTGAAACTATTTTTTTCTATTTACTTCTATAATTACTTAAATCTTGATTAAGACTATGCACTAATCTTTGTTTTTTTTTCAGTTCTGGGTTTGTTACAATGCGCTCATAAATTAAGAAAAAATAGTTTTTTTTTTTAATGTTTGAAACCATTTGATTAGCTTCATTGTTGAACCTTATTTTGACAGGGATGAGTAATTGGTGAATGCCAGCTTCAGGAGTATCTGTCATTAATGGTGGAAAAATTAATAATTGGTGTCTCTCTTATGTGATTTTGAATCTTGATTATAAACTCAAGAGTTATGAATGATCAACAATCATTGAGAGCTATATCATGTGCTCAGATGTAAGGCTAAGATACAATCACGAGAGGGCTTGTCAAGATGGAAATAAGGTGTGTGCTTTTTTTTTTCCCTGCCTTTCAGCATTTTGACTTTATTTTTATTGACAGATCTGAAGTAATGGTTTTGTCTTTCCTCAGGCCTGCAGAGAGAGAGTTCTCAAACGGTGATGTTTATTCTGGTCAACTCAGAGGAACACTTCCTCATGGGAAGGGGAAGTACTCATGGTCTAATGGAATCACCTACGAAGGTGATTGGGAAGAAGGGAAGATATCTGGGAAGGGAAAGATTATGTGGCTATCTGGAGCTAAATATGAAGGTGATTTCTCTGGAGGATACCTTCATGGCTTTGGGACAATGACTTCCCCTGATGGATCTGTCTACAGTGGAGCATGGAGGATGAATGTGCGCCACGGTCTAGGAAGGAAAGAGTATGTTAACTTAGATTCATATGATGGATCTTGGAGAGAAGGGTTACAAGATGGGAGTGGGAGTTATACTTGGACTAATGGGAATAGGTTCATTGGGAATTGGAAAAAGGGTAAAATGTCTGGGAGAGGGGTTATGAGCTGGGCTAATGGTGATCTCTTTAATGGGTTTTGGTTGAATGGTCTTAGACATGGCTCAGGAGTTTATAAATATGCTGATGGTGGTTTTTATTTTGGGACCTGGTCACGTGGACTAAAAGATGGGACTGGAGTCTATTATCCTGCAGGGAGTAAACACCCTTCTCTAAAGAAATGGCATCGGTCTTTTGGTTATGATGATACTGGGAACTTTCTCCTCTCTCATGATTCATCGATCAACCTTGAGGAAGTACGGAACTCAAAAGCTGTGTCGAGGACTCTTTCTGAGATAACCACAACAAGTGGACTGACGAGAAACTCGGGGAGAATGTCTGAGAGGTTTCTTGACGAAAACTGGAGTACCAGTGATCCTCCAAGAGATTATATGAGTCATGGGCCCTTGTCTAAGTCTGCACGGTCTGGTGAATCTGGTCAGAGCGAGGGGCGTGGCAAGAACCCTATAGTCTTTGAGAGGGAGTACATGCAAGGAGTTTTGATTAAAGAACGGATTATGAGTTCTATTGACATGTCACGCAAGGCTAGACCTTTGGATGGGCCTAAAGATGTCACGATTAGCGCTTGTATGTCCTTCCTTGGGGGAAAATGGAACTATTATCTAATGCTTAATCTCCAACTCGGTATCAGGTAAACAATATCGCATTTATCTTTGTGGGAGTTTAAAAACAACATATTTTGACAAATCTTGGTTGTCAAAATGGAATGATAGCAGCATTCCAACCACTTTTGAACATGTTACTCACTTCTTATATGATATCAGAGCACAAACAGTTATGCTTGTACTAGTTATTCCTCTTACACAACATAACTTTTTGAAGTTCACAGGTATACTGTTGGAAAAATCACGCCGGTGCCTCGGCGGGAAGTTCGTGCTTCTGACTTTGGTGAAAGAGCCAGAATCACTATGTTCTTCCCCAGAGATGGTTCTCAGTATACGCCTTCACATAAGTCCATTGATTTCGATTGGAAAGACTATTGCCCTATGGTTTTCAGGTAAACATGTTTTCTTCTGCCATATACGAAAAAGCTTAGAATCAACAGAAACAATAGCACAAAAAGTTTCTATCAACACGTCTACTGTATTCAAGATTGCCTGTTCGTCAAATGATTTACTGTGCATGTTTTTTCAATGGCATGTCAATAGGAATTTGAGGGAGATGTTCAAACTAGATGCTGCAGAGTACATGATGTCTATCTGTGGTGATGATGGTCTGAGGGAAATTTCCTCCCCTGGGAAAAGTGGCAGTATCTTCTACCTTTCTCACGACGACAGATTTGTGATCAAGACATTAAAGAGATCTGAGTTGAAGGTTTGATATAACTTAAACCAAGATGTCACCTTAGTGTTTTGGGGATAATGTAATGCCTTCTTAATTTTTGGTTGTGGAAGCTGATTCTTGGTCCTTTTGTTTTTTTCTTGTTGCCTTTTAGTCTTTTAGACAATGCTTATCACGCCTATAAAGTCTAGTCTGCGTCTTTACTTGTATAGGTTTTTCTTTATATATTACAGGCTTTTATTTAATTTATGGCTGAAAGCAGATTGTTTTTTTTTGTAGGTTCTACTTAGGATGTTACCTAGGTACTATGAACATGTAGGGGAGCATGAAAACACGCTCATAACGAAATTTTTTGGAGTTCACAGATTAAAACTCAAGTGGGGTAAAAAGGTAAGAACTTGTCTGATCTCTCCTATATCGTAGATACATTGTATTCCATTTCTTTAGCATGAATCGTTGTGGTGCTCTGATAGGTACGCTTTGTGGTCATGGGGAATATGTTTTGCACAGAGTTGAAGATTCATCGCCGCTATGACCTCAAGGGCTCTACTCAAGGAAGATTTACAGAAAAGAATAAAATCATGGAAAAGACTACCATGAAAGATCTTGATCTAGCTTATGAATTTCATATGGACAAGCTGCTGCGAGAGGCTCTCTTCAAGTGAGTTCTCTACTCAAATCTTGTAATAGTAGCTTCATCTGCAGTGAAAGATAGCCTTTACTTGTCATCTGAACGATAATATATTAGTCATTTTTGCTACGAAACTTTTAGATTTATGTGACATGTGAAATTTCTATATAAGTCTTCTTGCTGCAACTGCTAACTGTTTCCGAGAACATCTTATGATCACATCTGACCGTCACAATTTTCTAACACTAGTCCTGTTTTCTGTTGATTGTGTTGAAATTTATGTTTTACTCCTTTTAGAAGTTTTATCTAATTATCTGGATTGCAAGGATAATAAACAGAATAAAATCGCTGTAGTGTTGCATATGTGTTTGTCTAATCTTTTGTGGAACCTCTTTGTTTACAAAATGGCAGGCAAATTTTGTTAGACTGCTCGTTCTTGGAATCTCTGCAAATCATTGATTACAGTCTTCTGTTGGGATTACATTTTAGAGCTCCCGATCAACTTAACGATATCCTAGAGCCTCCCAACGAAATGTCAGATCAAGAAACTGACAGTGTTGCTTCTGTTGAAGGTAGGCTCAAATGTTTTTTATAAAGAAAGTTTAACTTTTATCCAGATTAGTAGATAATTAGTCTCTCTCTTGTGTTTCTTCAGTCGGGTTGCCTCGTGAACCCTCCATTCCCCCAAAAGGGCTGTTACTGGTTACTCACGAACCAAGTTCCGTTAATACTGCCCCGGGTCCTCACATCAGAGGAAGTACACTACGAGCATTCGCTGCTGGGGAGAAAGAAGTTGATCTCATTCTACCTGGAACTGCAAGGTCAGTCACTTCCGATACTCTACCTTGAACTGCAAGTTTATCTTTTGTTCACTAAATATAACCATTACCATTTGGAATTAAACTTCAGGCTCAGGGTACAGTTAGGAGTAAACATGCCAGCTCAAGCCCACCACAAACTCCGTCAAGACGAGGAGGAATCAGGAACGGTCGAGCTCTTTGAAGTATATGATGTGGTTGTTTACATGGGCATGATCGACATCCTGCAAGAGTACAACATGAAAAAGAGAATGGAACACACTTGCAAATCAATGCAGTATGATCCAATGTCGATCTCAGCCATCGAGCCTACACTTTACGCTAAACGGTTCACTGATTTCCTCCTCAAGGTATTCCCAGAAACAGCATAGAGAGATTCATGAATTTGAACCGGTCGATATTCTTTCTTACTGTTGATAAAGCCATAAAGGACAGAGGGATTTGGCTCGTAATGTTATTTTCGTCTTTTATGTACACTAACATTTAGGATGTTATACCTTGAAACAAATTTTCTAGTATTGAGTAGATTTAGATTTGCACCTCTCTCTCTCTCAGTGTGCAGCCTCACCATTGAGCTATTGGTCAGGTTGGGTTCAGAATATATATTTGTAGAAATAGTTTCAAAGTAAAGAACAGAGCCTCTATAAACTGTTTCTTGCATGCCAAGAAAAGACCTTGTGGTCTCCTTGATGCTCCAGTGGGACTGAGAAGTAGAAGGAGACGAGATATGTACTGTGATTTGGAGGAAAGAAGAGTCATAAGATGATGAATAAAGTACATCAGATCAAAGCTTTGTTGTGTTAGTTAAACTAAGAGGGTGAAGAATGCGATAGTTAATGTTCTATTGCAATGAACACCCCCATTAAAATAACCCGCAAGCTCTAGGTTTATAAGATACTTGACGTGGTCAGGCAAATCTAATACAACAACAGTGGATGTGAGGCTTAAGATCTCAAAAGCAGAGTTTATTTCCAAAACGTAAACAACTATTAAATTCAGATTTATGATGGATTTCTAATATAAAATCAATTGCCAGTAATTGAATTGATCATAATCTTTTATATACGAGTTCATTAGTTCTCCAATTACCAATGTGAGATTTTATTCATTAACATATGGACTATATATATATATATATATATATATATATCTTCATCTCTAATGAAAATATATGAAAATTCTAAAAGCTGAAACTTTATTAACTACATAATATAAATGTAAGCTAGATGAATAAAACGTCATTAATCGAAAAAATATAATGTTAACCAACAACAAGTTGATGTTAAGTCGTTTAAATAAAAAATATCAAACTCAAAACAAAATGAATGTTTACCTACTTGAATTCAAGTGACAAACAAAATCTTAGGTTTCAAACATATTAAGTGATCTCTATAATATTATTTGAGAAATTAGTTTCCTAGCATATCGAGCTCACATTAATTTTCACGATGGTTGATTATATATATACTTTTAGTGGATAAAAAATTATTTTGATTTCAATTAATAATAATTAATTATGTTTCTTTTTCTTAATAAAATTGTGATTATTTTTTAATTTAACTTACTAAAGCACATAAATAATAAAAAAGAAAGATTTGAAAAATAATTTTAATTTGATTAAATTTATTTATTGTATTAATAAATATTTTCATTAAAAAATATATGAGTAAAAAATATTTAATTTTTAAAAATAACTAATAACAAGGAAGATTATTTAACTCATATTCATATATATTTTTACCTAGAATCAAAAGTAATTGTGTTTCGATTTTAAGAAGTGTAACTAAATATAACAAAAAAATGAGTAACTTAAATAACCTAAATTTTTATGTCCAAAATAAAAATCTTAATGAAAAAATAATAAAAAATGTTATAGTCAAACTTGGAAAAGTAAATACAATTAATATATTCAAATAATAAACCGACTCGATATTATATATTAAATTACATATCAAAATAATAATACTTTTTAAAATAAGTCATACATATAAATTAAAATAACTAAAATTTTAATTATATTTTTAAGAATTTTATAATATTTATTTTGTTAATATTTATATATGTGCATGAGCATGAACAAATTACCTAGTTGTAGTTTATAAACCAAAGTTTGGCTAAATATTTTATGTCTTGCGGTTACATTAATGTAATTGGTCTAAATCCCAAACATAGTATATTCAAGAGGTGACAACCAACTCATTACGATGTTATTGGTAAAAAATAACGACAATATTTGGTTTTTTTTTCTGGAAAGGGAAATTCTCTCCTTTAACCATAATCTTTGCTGTCTTTAAAACCGTAAGGTATGTCATAACTAACTAGAGCCAACAAACACAACTATATTTTTAGAAGTCCAACAATTTTAAAGAATATATATATAGAAGCATGTTTTCAAATTTGTAGAAGGCAAACACATCCGGAGCAGAAAAATAAACAAAACAACTAAGACAATGAAGTTTCTTCAGTTGTTATGGCTTGCTTTGGTATTCATTGCCATTGAAACTAATGCAGCAAAACATGGAAAGAATGCAACAATCCCTGCACTAATAGTTTTTGGAGATTCAATTATGGATACTGGTAATAACAATAGACTTCCAACTCTTTTAAAGTGCAATTTTCCTCCCTATGGCAAGGACTTCCCTGGCGGCCTGGCCACCGGAAGATTTTCTGATGGAAGAGTTCCCTCTGATCTTATTGGTAACAATTCAAAATTGTTTATTTACATTTTTATAGAAAATATTCTAACTATTTTATGTCATGATACACATTTAATTTTCACCAATATTCTATCAGCCGAAAAATTGGGATTGACTAAGTCACTACCTGCATTTATGAACACAAATTTGAAGCCCCAAGATCTTCTTAAGGGTGTAACATTTGCATCTGGAGAAACTGGTAACGATCCATTAACCGCTAAGATTATGGTATATTATAATGTATTCTTGTTGTTAGAGCTGGTTACATATTCTAATCAATTTATACATTTTCTACTATTTTTTTTTTCAGTCCGTAATATCAGTCTGGGATCAACTAACATATTTCAAGCAATATATATCAACGATCAAAACACATTTTGGAGAGGAAAAAGCTCAAGATATCTTGGACCATATTTTTTTTGTTGTGTGTTCTAGTAGTAACGACCTCGCTCACACTTTCATGGCTCAAGCTCATAAATATGACCGCACCTCATATGCCAATTTCTTGGCTGACTCAGCAGTCAAATTCGTAAGAGTACGTATTTAAAACTGATTTGTATACAAATATAAATAAAATGATAATTAACTTATATTTTCTAACACTAATTGTATATCTTATGTATACTTAGGAATTACATAAGCTTGGAGCTAAAAAAATCGGAGTGTTTAGCGCAGTGCCGGTTGGATGTGTACCCCTTCAAAGAACAGTGTTTGGAGGTATGTTTACAAGAGGATGTGTTGAACCTTTAAACAATATGGCTAAACAATTCAACGCAAGGCTTTCACCAGCACTAGAATCCTTAGATAAAGAGTTGGATGGTGTTATCTTCTACATTGATGTTTATGATACTCTTTTCAACATGATCCAACATCCTGCAAGATACGGTAAGCTCATCTTATCATCTTTATAATTTTTTTGCATTTGTTTCATAAAATCTTCTAATTTTTCTCATCATGTTTCAGGTTTTGAGGTAGCTGATAGAGGATATTGTGGTAGGGGCTCTCTAGCAAATATCATACATGTGTAACTCATTGAATCCATTCACATGTTCTAATTCTTCGGCCTATATATTTTGGGATAGCTACCACCCAACTGAAAGAGCTTATCAAGTTATTGTTGACAACTTGCTTGACAAATATTTAAGCAAAATATATTGATGTTTTAATAACCTAACTAAAACATATTTATCTCTTGGTGTTATTGGGTTTCCCCATCTCATTCTTGTCTCTCTTATGTATTCTTTTTTTTTTGGGTCGAAATCTTTCTTATGTATTCATTCTTCAAATTTTCAATGTTTCAAAATGTATGAATGTTATAAAATGAAAATTGGATATCAACGTCTACAAAACCAGTTTAGTACATATTTTTTTTTCTTTCGATAACTCTTCGTCAGTGTTCAGAAAAGTCTGTGTCATTACCATCACTATACCCATGGAGGTTCCTCCTCTGTTAGAACCCCTGAAACTCCCTCCTCCACCGCGTCCTCCTCCTCTACTTCTCTTTCTAACAAACCCATCTTCAAAACCGCCACTTCTGCTTCCCATTCTTCCCCAAACCCGCCTTTATCTTCTCTGTTTCCTCTTGACCCTCTGTAATATTTGCCGTCACTATCAAAACCACCACCCATTCTGCCTCCTCCTCTCCCTCTTGATCTATGATCCGAGAATCCACTAAAGCCCTTGTATTTTGAGGCATTATACTGCCTCTGTTCAATTTAATCAAGGTTTTTTAAAAAAAAAAATTGTTTCAAAAAGATGTATATTTTACATTTTCAATGCATTGTAAATTTCAAAGCATTTATTCAAATTTCATTGGTTAGAAATTATGGGAAATAGTAAGTTACAAAAAATAATACATTGGTAATTAAAAACTCATAAATATTCTTAATATGTATAATTTTTTTAAAACATACATCGTATTGAAACAGAGGGAGTAGTTCAATATGTAAATTAGTGCATACCTCTATAATATTATTTGAGAAGTCATTTTCCTGCATTGCCAGATTACGTTAATTTTCACGACGGTTTATTACATTGATATACTTCATGAATTCAAAATATTACATTTAGTTACCATTAAATGTTTTTTCCTTTTTATTTAATAGTTTTTGTAAATTAGATTTTTATTTCGTTTTTATTTTTGAAACAACATATATAACAAAAAAAGAAACATTAGTAAATTTTATAGATTTTTTTAATATAAAACAAAATTTTATTTTTGTACATTATATTTTACCTAAATAATATAAATATATAAAGGAAATCAAGAAATTTCAAATATATAAATATTATTTACAAAAAAACTTGACATATAGTATGATATTATTGTCATAATATAAATTAAAATATTTAAAACTTATAAAAAAATGTATAAATATTTCTATAGAACATAATGATATTAATATGATATTATGTTTTATAATATAAATTAAAATGTATAAATATTTCTATTTTTATATGACCATGGTATTCAGATAGCTCTGAAGGAGATCCGACTAGCATCTGATGACCATCCCCTAAAAATTTGGGCATATCTCGTCAAGGAGCTCGTCGAAGGCATCCAAAAAGACTGGTGATCACCCCATGTTATCCACTAGTGAATTATTTCTATCGTTACATGAGAACGTGATAATAACACTAGGTGGATCAGCTGTCCTCATGGAAAAAATAAACATTTATAAAATATTTATTTCCGTCCATGCGGACGGGTGAACCACCTAGTGTTATAACAAATGTGTTGATTATAAATTAGTGTTCTGAGTTTTAGAACATATTTAGTGATTTTTATGTTCAGTTTTCTATCTTCTTATTCTGAATTCATAGAGATTGGCAGATTGCCCTAAAACTCTGACATTTTTCAATTAGCCTATAAATAGCTATTTCATTATTTTCATTTCATTAAAAGTTATCTTTGTCTTAACTTTATTTTACTCCAACAGATTCTGTAACTCGACATCAGTACGGGGATGGAGTCTACGGGCAGAGTGAACAGCCGTGGGAAGTCCTTTAGCCATAGTTTGCCATGGCGTTAAATTTTCAGAGGCTCGATAATTTTATTTACTGAACCTGCAGTTACCATATGATTTTTTCCGTGTTTTAACCTCATTCACATGATATCATGAATTCTTTTCCAATAAGTCATTCACCTTCGACTACTCTAGCCTCTAGGTGAACCACAATTAATTCAAGATTTTTTTTTTAGATGTATCACCGAAAACTAAATACACTTTGGTGATATAGAGAATCAAATCAATTCTTCTAACAAGGATGTTACACAACGTTGTATAGTTGGGGTCTCTCTGATTTTCTGACCCTTTTGCACTTACAGTAATTATAAGGTTTAAATTATGTGTATCAATTGTTAAATTATATTGCATTAAAATCTGCTGTTTCAAACAGCTTAATAAATCCGTACAGCAAAAGAACAAAGTAGATAAATAAATAAATACACTGCTAGGTAAGTTAGTTATAAATCTAAACCACAGATGATGTATAAAAGAACATCATCTAATCAAAATAGATCAATCTTGGGATCACTAAAAAATTCATCATCAGGCAAATTATCCTCCACATTCTCTACCAACCTTCCAGAACCAGAAGCTCCTTCAAATCTGGTAATTTGATTCGTCATCTCTTCGTTGCTGTTTCTCTCGATGTCACAAAGCTGAAGAACCTCCTCTTGATGGATCACTATATCTCTATCTCTTTGATTACTTTTCAAAGCCTCTAATCGTTGCCTCAACTTGTTCAACATCCTAGCAACTGCATCAGACGCTTCTTTCAAATCATCGACGTTCTCCGATGTGTCAAACCCTCCATATTCCCACCAAAACCCTAATCCTGAGGTGTTCTCTTGTTCTGTCGGAAGAGGAAAGCTATCGTTGAGAAGAGAGGAAACAACGTGGTCGACAGAGGAATGGCCAAAGGAGTAGAAAGCAGCGTGAGAATTGGTGGAAGGAGGAGTTGCTAAGATTGCGATTTGAGTCGAGGCAGAGAGAAGACAGAGCTCAGCAGCTTTGCGGAAAAGACCGTTACGTCGCTTCGTGAAAGCAACTGATTTTACTGTCTTCTTTTCGATCTCTTCAATCTTTATTTTACGTTTAGTTCCTCCCATGTTGATCTTGTGACAAAGAAATCGAATTATGCAGACAGAGATATATAGATTGTTTGCATGCATCTCTTCTCTTTATACTACTACTCCATTTATTAGAAAGTTTCCATAATTGGATGTGTTCTGAATTACCATTTTTACTACTTATGTAAATACTCAAAATTATTCCTTTTAATTAGACTGATTATTCCATTTTTGGACGTAAAAGAAGTAAACTAGACAATAATTGAATATTTACAATAAATGTAATATACTGAGGAAACTCGTATTTTCTCATATTTCAAAAGACTCAAAACCCTATATCGTCTCTGTTGAGTACTGCGGCTACGATAGTGATGGAGATAGATGCTTCGCAATAATATGTAGAAGTCAACACAGGGTTAAGGAAAGAAAATGGTAGTGATCGTGAAGAGGATGAGATTATCTGATTAATATTAGGGTTTCCAATTAGGGACTTTAACTTAATTAAACAGGATAACTTGACACGTACGTATAGTCTAATGAAAAGGATGTTTTGAACCGTGGGAAATCCTACTTTATATTCCCACATCGGTTAATTATCATGTCGATCAATATTATATAAACAGTCACATATTATAAGAGATTGTCAATTGGTGAGAGGTGGAAGTTCATGATTCAAATTCGTGGAGGTTGCGCCTTTAAGATCGAAAGAACAAAGACAATCATCTCTATTGGATGACATGGACCAACATGTTCACTCACCGATTGACCTTTTTTAATTAATTGTAGCAAATTAATAAAGCTCATGAAACATGTGATTAAGCCTAAAATAGTTTGATCAGCCAGAATCCCTATACCACATTCCAGAACCGGTCATGGACAAAACCTTTATACACGGTTAATTTATGTAAGTTTTACTTCAATAAATATATTTTTTTTAATAAAATTTATCTTAAAATGTTATAGCCAATCTCAGAACCAACATACACATCGCCGTTCTTACTCTCTATGGCGAAGGATTTATGAGCAAATCTGTTCCTGATCAGATGTATGAATACATATGAATACTAATAAGTAAACTATGTTCTAGTGAGGCCAAAACACAAACAAAAATAATGTGGTAACTGCGTATTCAGTAGTAAAGAAGTGTTTCGAGCCTTCAAAAATTAACTCCCCCTCCGTCGAACATGATATATCACAAGGTGGTGGTCTAGTGGTAGACGAGTTTTGGGATTTGCTAAGCAACCCGAGTTCGAAGGCATCCTCCCACTACATCTTACCTTGTGGTCACGCGGATATGTGTCTATCTTACGGCCCATTTGAATACCCAGAGTGAAGGTCCATCCGTGGACTACACCACCACTTTGAAGATTAGTCTGGACTTTTCCATGGCCTAGGATACCCCCAACAAAAAAAACACACGAGAGAAGCGGACATGAGGGGTCAAGAAAAATGGAGAAGTTTGGATACATATTGCGTGGACTCTTTGAATCAGCAGGTTCTGCGGCCGCTAGGAGAAACTTTCGTGCATGAATGGCCAGCATGTATCTTTCCAAAAGTTGTACGGTATTTTGTAAGGATTCACGATAAGTAACTCATTCCAACTTTTATGGACTTCTATAACTTACAAAGGGGGGGGGGCTTATAAAAGGGAATGGTTCTCATAATTCATCTAATTTTGTTTTCTCTTAAACTCTTTACAATTCAAGTTAATTTTCTCTTGTTTACTCGTGAGATGGAAGATTTAAAACCTAGTTAACTCGCAGCCACTGGGAATAAAACATGAAACATCATATGCATGTACTGTTAGGCGTCTAATTACATTATGATGGAGACATTCCAGATAATTAAGGGACTGTTGTGTTTTAGCAATGCTATGTTACATCATTTTGAAAGATAATACAATGGATATCTGAAACTTGATGAATTATGGATATAAGAAATAAACGACGACCTTCCTTTGGTTAATTTTTTATTCGACGGCAACTTTAGTTAATTATTTAAAGTAAGAATGTGATTAGAAAAAGCAATTGACTTGGAAACAGAAATTGAAATAAAACATACTGCAATGTACAATTGTGTCGACATTATGAACATAGGTAAACCAGACATCAAAGCAGAGAGAATAAACAATTATAACAAACTTACGAAATTTTGAGTATAAATAGATTGCCACACATATGGATATGTCTCATAAAAGCTAAGTTTACTGACAAAGAAAAATTAAAACAAGAGCAAAGAAAAAACAAACGAGATGGCGAAGAACCTTAATTCCATCACCTTCACCGTTCTCTTGCTTGTCCTCGTGATGGCTTCAACCGGTATAACTTTGATGAAGTTCTCTATTATATATACTTTGAAGTTGTCTTTTAAATATCTTCTCTGATGATGTTTATGAATATGTCAACATGTAGAAATCCTCAAAATTGAGGCTATGAACATCAAGGCTAGATGCCTTCCACAGGGATGCAAAAATCCTACATTCTCCGAGGAGTGCGGCGTGGAGCCATTCCCAGGTACAAATAACGATTGCTGCCATTGTTGCGTAAGAAAATACGGGAGGGAGGCAGTCTGTAAAGGAGTTGTTGAGGGACCAGACAAACACTGTCATTGCTACAAAGAAAGTGTTTGAATTAACCTCATATAATCACCATGTGTAACTTGTTTATTCATTTGGGGTGAGGACCTTACATGTGTGAATGTTTATGTTCATGTTTCTTTTGGTTCCAAATAAAATATCATATGTGAAATTTGCTTCAGTCTGAATACTCAATTTGTTTTTTTTTCTTGTGTTCATCATTTCATTGTCGTTCTGGAAGATAATGGATATGATATAGTATATGAAGTTGCCGTTTTAAATTTTAAACTTTTTTTTTTTTGCCAAAGAACATATTAAAAACACAACTTTTAACTCTTCAAGTGCTGAAGTAGCAAAAAAAAAAGCCGGTGCAGATTAATCTTGGATAACTCGTATCCTCCTATATATGTCGAGTTGGATGACAAGAGCGTTGTTGTGCGGTTTGTCGAGTTTTAGGGTTTCATGCTCATAGAAAATGATTTCGCATTTCGAGAACATGTTGTCGTTGTGGATGGTCGTGTAACCCTTCAAAACGGTGTTCGATAGGTTTTGGTCATGACATTACAGTGTTTCGGGGTCCACTTGATGAAGTCGAATCGTCTTTCGGACAACTGAAGTCCGATCCTATGTTTTTTGTCTAGTTCTTACATCTAAGCGATGGATATCGTCTCGGTTCGTCGAGGAGAGAGTTAGGAGTCATATAGAATGGATCCGTTTTAGTAAAGATGCGTTTCCTATATCTTCCCCATAGACGGGCCAAAATGTGGATCCTAAAACCCACATCGGATGTTTTGAGTGTATGTTTATAACAGATTAGAGAAGACAAAAATGTGGGTGTGATCATCCTTCTCTTCTCTTCTTGACCGTATTTATATACTTGTTGTCTACATATCTCCTTCCTCCTCCATTTGCTTACTTGCATTCCAAAATTCTCGGGATCTCCTCAGTCCCCAGGGCGGACCAGCCTTACAGTACGGGGTCATATGTCCCCTAATGTTTTCTGATTTTTCTAATATAGTTTAAGTAAATTTGATTATATGCTCTTAGTTATAGTGAATAATAAAGTGCCCCCTGTTCTGTCTGTCTTTGGGATTTTTTTGTATTGTGCCCCCAACTAAAAAGATTTCTAGATCCGCCCATGTTAACTGATCTCCTCTTCTCTTATAAAGACGAGTCAATACTATTGGACCCTCAACTTCAATGCTAGATTAGGGTCCACAAGACATTCTTTTGGTTAAACATATATATAAGGTAAGTGGATTAATTAAGAATCAGGAATTGTCTTGGAAAACATAAATTTAATGAAATATACATGAATGCACGTTTGGTGACATTATAAATTTCAAGGAAAAATGGATTGATAAATATGCTAATTCAGTGGGTTACCACGCAAACGTCAACGAATACCTTCCTTTTAATGTTCTTTATCAATAAATAGAAAGATACTTGGAAAAAAAAAATACAGCATACGGCAATGTACAATTGTGTCGACATTATGAACTTAGGTAAACCAGACAAAAAGGAAGAGAGATTTTAAAAATATAACAAAGATACGGCATGTTGGCTATAAATAGGTCACCACACATATGTATATGTCTCACAAAGCAAAAACAAGTTTAAGAATCAGCAAAGCAAAACCAAAAGAAATGGCGAAGAATCTTAACTCCGGCACCTTCACCGTTCTATTGCTTGTCCTCTTGATGGCTTCAACCGGTATTAATTAACTTAATGAAGTCTTCTGTTATACTTTGCAGTTGTCTTTAAATATCTTGTCCTGATGATTTTTTTT
>JABAYD010066147.1:0-13974 GCA_014822095.1 Diplotaxis tenuifolia | reverse complement strand
AAATACAATAAAGCAAATTAACATAAATTATTATTTTTTAAAATGTCAAGATTTCCAAATTTAAATGTTTAGATTTCTAAATTTATGTATATTAACATAAAATAGAAAAAGCAGATTACTAATATAAATTATTAAATTTTAAAATGTGAAGATTTCAAAATTTTAATGTTAGAAATTCCAATTTTTTGTATATTAAAATAAAATTGAATAAGAAACTTTCTAAAATATGAAGTATTGAGTGGGTATAAATAATTTTCTAAATATCTAAAAGTTTTCAAAATATACGTTGAGAAAAAGAGAGACATTGGAAAAACAAAAGAAATATTGCTACAATGGTTGCTTTGACTTCTTCTTTAATTTTCGGTGATCTTAGAAAAAGTTTTAATAAGAATGAAATTCGTGCTAGAATGATTCATTTTTGGGAAGCACGAACATCAACAATGTTGGTTTGTTAATAGATTTAAAGTTATTACTTATTGATCAAAACATATGAACAAACTTATTTAGTCATTATACTACATAAAAATTGAGGTTATAAACCGTTAAAGAAGTCCACATAGGATTTAAGTTCTCTAATCATATCATGATACATAAGTTTTTTGATTTATTATTATTAAATATATTAATGTTATCTAAACAAAAAATATATGTATAAGGGAGACTTAAAAAATTAAAACATTATATATAAGTTAATTTTAACATGTATACAGATTTTCGAAATTAACATTAAAATAATAAATTATCTTAATTTTATTATTTCAAAAAAGTAAATATGGCTATAAGTTATTGAAGACGTCTACATAAGATTTAAGTTTTCCAATAAAATCATGATACATAAGTTTTTGGATTTGTTATTTTTAAAAATGTTAACGTTACTAAATAAATAAAAAAATATATGTATAAGAGAAATTTAAAAAAGTAAAACATTATATATAAGTTGATTTTAACATATATATATTTTTGAAATTAACATTAAAATAAAATTTATCTTAATTTTACTATTTCTGAAAAACAAAATATTCAAAAAATTATCACTTTCAAAATAAAATATAAATCGATATCAAATATAAAAAAAAATTACAAAAATAAAAAATCATATATATGTTTACTTAATATATAAAATAATTTCGAAAATAACATAAATTAATTACCAAAAATAGTTATCCAAATAATTATCTTAATTTTGCTATTTCTTAAAAAGTGAATAGTAATATATTCATATATATATATATATATATATATATATATATATTCTATACTATATAAAATTAAGTTTATAAGCTACTGGAAACGTTCATATAGAATTTAAAACAATCAATCGTATCATGATACATAATTTTTTATTCGTTATTTTAAAAAATGTTAATGTTGCCAAAACAATAATTTCAGAATTAAAAATAAATATGTATCAGGTAAACTTACAAAAATTAAAATATTATATATAAGTTAACTTTAATATATTACAGATTTTTGAAATTAGCATTAAAATAACTAATTATCTTAATTATGAAAATTAATTATCTTAATTTTAATATTTTTAAGAAAAGTCAATATTAACGAAAATTATTTATTAAAATAAAATGTAAATCAATATCAAATTTGATAAACTTACAAAAGTAAAAAACATCATATATATATATATATATATATATAAGTGAAGTAGTTAACTTAGTTTATAGAAGAGTTTAAACATAAAATAAAATATCAAAATAATTTAGTAAATGACAATCTTAATTTTCTTATTTCTAAAAAAGTGAATGTTAACAAAAATATATACTATAAAAATATGTTAATAAATACAGTTATTCATTACATATACAAAAACAAATATCTAAATAATTTTTATTTAAATATTCAAATTTTATACAACTTAAAGAGAAAATAATAAATTATATTTGTGAGTCCAAAGAAAAATTATAGATTATGCAGAAGTTTAATCATTTAATTTGTTAAAGTTATATAAAAATGTATGATAAAAATATTATAATTTTTAACAGTTTACATGCATTAAGAAATCTATTTAATATTTTAAAAGATAAATTAATATTTCCAAAATTTATGGATATATTTACAAACATAATTATTATATTTACAAATACAAATAACTAAAAAGCTAATAAGATAACATAATTATAAGAAAGCATAAAAACTAAATTAAAAATCATATTTTTAAATAAAAAATATATTAATCAATTAATATTTTTGTTTAAAGTTATTTTAAAACTAAATTAAATTATTAACACAGACTCTCGCGTAGCGCGAGTATAAAATCTAGTGTTCTTATACTAATTATGTTTAGGTTTGTTGTTAGCACAAGGATTCCTAAAAGAATGGAGAATATTTCGTAATTTGCAGTTATCTAAAAATTATATTTAATTATAAATGCTATACTTTGTTGTTTACACAATATATAAACCTTACTTCTATATTTAATATGAATGTATTTTTGAATAGGTCCAAAAGTTACTAACAACTTTTCAAGTAAATCTTTACTCTATTAAAAGGCCATATTCAAGCTTTTTCAGAATAGCCACGTCAGAATAAAAAATTGGCCAATCGTATCGCTTTAAACATCCAGACTGGTTTCGGTTTAATTAGCGAACTCTTTGTACCGGTTTAGTATTTGGTACAATTTATAATTAGAATATCGTTTCTGGTTCGGAACGGAGAAACCTAAATCTTCGTCGCCTCCTTCCCCTACCTTTCGACTTCCTGTGTTTCCATTACTTCTCTTCCGTTTAACGACATTATATCCCTTCCGTTTTGCGAGTTATTTCTCCACTCTTTGTTCTCATCAATCCTTGCCATCATCTCATTCAATGGATTCATTTCACCTCCCTTGCGATTTTCCTATTTATACATCTACGCTCTTAGCTTATGTATCGATTAAACTTATAAGAATCTCTACTTTATCTCTACTTTCTGTCACAAATTTGTTTCGATGGAACCCGGCGTCAAATCTTCATTCCCCACCGGCGATAAGACCAAGAAGAAGATTGTCTCATCCTCCGCGACTGCTACACCAAACTTGAAGTCTTTTGCTTCCTCCGCTATTGTCATGAAGCCTCACGGTAAGGCTGTTGTTTCATCTCCAGCATCGATGGCACCGGTTGCCGACCAAGTGATGCTCTTCAGAGATGTTTCTCTTGGCCCACATGAAGCTGCTTTAAGGTTTTGTCTGATCCACTTCTGGGAGACTATTAATTCAAAGACGAAAAAACTGATTGGTCAGAAGATGCTCCTTATTGATGAAGAGGTATGTGCAGGACTTTTTCCTGATACTCCGCTCTTCCATTAGTGTTTCACTATTGGTCTGAAATTTTTAGTAAACTCTCATTTTGGAATGTTTTATAGGGGACTGTTATTCAAGGTTTTGTTCCAGCAGGACGGATTGGGACATATGATTTGCTTGCTGGTTCTGTTTACAAGCTGACCAATTTTTTCGGATCGAGGAGCAAAGATATGTATAGTGTTGCTGATCATAACGCCACAGTCACGTTCTCTTGGAATTCTCATTCATCAGATCGTGAGAACCATCATGTTCCAATTCAGGAGGATAGGTTCAGGTTCCATAGCGTCGAGGAGTTTCAGGCTAATCATGATGCCAGAGGTGATCTTTATGGTAAGCTCCGTTGAAGTAATATTGTTGTTTACACCTAAGTGTTATCTCATCTGTAGTTTTGTAACCTATTTAAAGTATTTTTGGTTTATAACAGCCCCTATAATCTTATACAGTCGTTTGCCATGATGGTAGAGTGTAATTTTGATATATGCGGTTCTGATGTTTCTTTTTCAGATTATCTTCGTCATATGAGGCTTGTGAACGATCAGACTATCACTGAGTTTACTGTTCTTGATGAAGTTGACATAGCAGAGAAGCGTCATCTATGTGTTCATGTTCAGACTCATGGGTTAGTTTGTCAATTTTTATAGGGGTTCTATCTTTGTGTGTTATTCTTAAGCAATGGGTTTTAACTTATGCAGTGGGCCAGTGGTGAAGCTCCATCTATGGGACCAGGTTGCATTTGACCTATTTTTTTTTGGGAGCTTGCTCTATTTTAACCGGGAGTAAGTGGGACAATTGTTTGTGATTATATATAGTTCTTGGGATCATTAATTGAAAACAGCCGTTTTTAGGTGTTTGACATGCTAAAACGATATTTAAATACGCTGGTAGCATTTCTATTGGTTCTATAGTTGATCGTATTTTATTGACAGCCTTATGTGGGAGCTACCATTTACTGCAGTAGTATTCTAATGTTATATACTTCACAATGTTTTTTTTTGTGATTATCCAATCATGTGTTGCGATCAGGAACTCTTGCACTGACTACTATGCCTTCATCTCGAGTTTTTATGGATTTGGATGTCGGGCCTACCATAAATTATCTTGGATGGTATGCATTTTAGTATTGAGTTATATTTTTCATGTCCTTATTTGACCTTGCATGATACTTCGGTCTCACCTAAACTTTGTTTCTACATTTTTCACAGGCTAAGCTCTAACGCTGATATTGCCAATAAGATAAATGCAGAAGTTGTTTACTAAGCCTGAGATGGCGACCATAGGGGATTTATTCTCCTACATGAAACATGAATCTGCTAAGGTACAAGAATAAAGACTGACCCTTATTTACTGAGATAAGGTTGTGAATTTATGAAGTTAGTTTGTTTTCGCAATGGATAAGTTGCTTGGTTTGAATGCACATCAACTATAGATGATGTTCTCCAGGGGTCCATTTGGTATTACATATCATGTGGTGGCTGTCATAGCAAGGCTGTCAAAGGACCTACTTCTCTATATTGTAACAATAAGAAGTGTGAAAAAAGTGAGATTGCAGGCGTCCCTCAGTAAGTACTGCAGACATGGTTTGTTTTTTATTTTGTTCGCCAACCATATTTAACCCTCCTTTATTGCAGGTACTTTACTAAGATGTCAGTTTATGATAAGTGTGAGCAAGCGGTTTTCGTCGTTCTTGGGGAAGCTGGCAAAGTGTTGTTTGGAAAGCATGCATCCGAGTTGGTTGCCAGTTATTTTGAGGTATATCTGGGATTAGTTAAATATAGATCAGATTATTTGAACTTATACTAATTAAACTTCAACTTATAGACTAATGAAGACGTAAGAGCTGATCACTGCGTGCCGGTTCCTCAAGATTTACTTGCTGCGATAGGGAAGATTTTCAAGTTCATTGTGAAGGTGTCGGATCACAACTTGACTGGGAAGACTCAGAGCATAATTGTCACAAAGATACTTCCACCAGATGCTCCACCTCCTACTGCTCCCTTGGAAGATGAGGATATCCCTGGAGCCGCCGAAGATATTTTGAAGATTGGAAGTGGGGGAGCTGGTCCTTCCGGTGGCGTCGAAGGATCTGTAGGAGATAAGGTCAGAAAGGCTTGTGAGGGTCTTGAATCGGATGAGGCCAAGCGTTCCAAGAGTGGCTAATATAGCTTAGATCTATCCTTCTACCCAGTGATTGTTGTTACTGCGTTTGGTCTACTGCTTTTATGTTTTCCTAATGACTTTGCTTTTCTTATTGCACTTATTTCAAACTTTGTTTCATTGGAGAAATCTTATGTTTCTTTGAGTACAATTTTAATTTGGTTTTTATTGCAGTATCTTTTTAAACCTATTATCTTCTCCCTGATCTAAGGACCAAATATAAAAATACATGTATAGTAACGTGTTCAAATTGAACGTCTAACCCCCTTTCTCCAACTTTTGTGTTTTTGAATGTTCTTCCTCTGTTCTTCAAAACTATCTTATTATGCTATGGGTGCAACCAAGACTACTAAATACAAATCTAAAGTTATACACATCAAATAAAGTGCAGTATCTTGGTTCGTATAATGCTGGAGACATACATATATATAATATATATATATATATATATATTCTGTTTCGGTTTACATATATGCTTGAAAACAATCCCTACGTAATTTTGTAAAAATCATTGGAAATACCCATTGCCATAAATAGATTGTATATATTCGATGTAATTAAATAGGAATGATTCTCTTTTAACTCCCATTCGTCCTCCTCAGAGAGCACAACGAAGAGAGAAGAAGACGAGGAATATCCTAAGAAGAACAGAGAGTTCATACGCACTCATGAAACCCGGAGGTAAACTCATCTTAAATTCTCTCAAAGCTAATAAATCTAGAATTATAATTACATAGTTTGAGTTAGAAATGTGATTTCGATTTACATCTCTAGATTTTGTTAGCTTTTACGTATTTACAGTTTATCTTTGTTGTAATTCCGTTTCACGTTTCGGAAACTCGTGGAAACGTGTTAGAAACTCGTTTCTTAAAATATCTCAATTTGGAAATTTAATGGAAACTTGCGTTTCTATTTTGGAAACTTGCGTTTCTATTTTGGAAACTCGCAATTCTGTTTTGGAAACTTTTAAAAAAAAATTAGAACAAATTATATTAATAATTAATACATATAAGGATTAGATTGTTATTTTGATAAGTTAAAAACATAATTAGTGTTATTCCCAATTAGTTAAGCCTAAAATCATGTAAAGATCTTTATCTTGATGAAGTTGAATTGGAAGCGGTCATGGTGTTAATGAAAATAAGATTGAAAATGATGTTATTGATCTTTGACTTACAGTTATGATTTTTATTTTTGTTAAACAATTTAATATTTTAGTATTGGATTTGTATTATTTTGATTTTTTATATGATTTTGATGTTTAATGATGCTTATCTTATTTTCTATGATTAAATAGAATGACTATTTTTATTTGTATTTTAATAAATAATAAACATAATAAAATCCATGAAAATATTAATCAATTATATTTATGTGTATAAATATTTATAGACATTTCTAAAACGTTTCCAAAGAAAGAAAAATTGAAAATTACGTTTTCCATTTCCATGCAACGTTTCGTTTCCGCGTATCCGATTCCATTTCCATGCAACCTAGTTAATAACTCATCTCATTGCTTTCTCTAGGTTATTTTTATTCCGTATAAATATATCCAAGCGTAAACAATATAACAAATGAATCTAGGATATTGTATTTGCTCTATTTTGTTATTTAAATTGTTTTGTTTTTGAGAATTCCTTTTTTATACGCAAATTACCTTCGTTTTCAGTTCCGTTAGGTGTTCTTCCATCTTCTATGATTCGTCCGTATGTAGATTATTTCCAACTGTGTATACGATGTGTTACAGTCACATATTATGAAAGGATATGGTCAGTGTTTTGAAACCCAACTTGGACCCGTGGTTGAACCGGTGACCCCGAAAAAATTCGGTTTGGGTTTTGTTAAAAACTCAAAATGTAAAAACCAGCTAAAACCCATAAAACTCCACTAAAACCTAAAACCCGGTACGGTTGAGCCACCGGTTGAACCAGTAGATAATTTTTTTTTAGTTTTTAGTTATGTTTTTAAATTCTGTTTTATATTCTAATTTCCAATTAAAAAAATTAGATTTCACTTTTCAATTTTATATTTGTGAATTTTATATTTTGATGAACATTTCACTATGAAACTTGAAGAAAATGAAGTGAACAACGAAAAAAAAAACAAAATTAGTTCATGTGGTTTAGTGTTTGTTTACTTTTATTATTCATAATTTATTACAATGATGTTTTTCTTTTGGTTTATTTTGAATTTGAAGTTTAATTTTAAAAAGACATTTAGATATTTATAATTCTATGTTTTGATTTTTTTTTAGATTTCCCAACTCTTAATTTTTAACAAAAAAATTAAATAGTCTAAACTATTTTTGATATTTTGTATTCCCAATGAATATAAAAACAAATATAATACTAAAGCTAGGTATTTTCTAAACGTTTTTAAACATATATATGGGATATTAGTTATATGATGTAAGTTGGTAACTAACACACTTTTGACTATATATTACTAGGTGTTTTCATATACCATGTGCATCAATAAATTTAAATCTTAAATTAAATGTTAAATTGAGTTATGTTAATATATTAGATTTTTTATTTTTATATTAATATTTAAAAATAAATTTAAATTTAGTTAAACAAAAAAATTAAGATAAAATAACAGTTTGATTTATTTAAAATTCTATTTAAACATATACATGTATATATTTAAAATTATACACTTAGATAAATGTTCGTTTATTCTGTGGGTTAATATATCTTAAATTAACTTATATAAAATTATAGAATGATGTAAAATTGTAGAATTATCAAAAACATTAATCACACCAAATTTCTAAAATTCAGAGATATTAAAATGAAACAAATGGTATTGGTTAATAATAATATTTTTAAAAAGATTGTATAAATTTTTTTAAAACATGTTTAGTAATAAAAACATATGTTTATAAAAATAAAATAAAATAATATTTAAATATTCGTAAAACACTTTATTTATATTATTATATTATTTAATGTTATTTAGAAATTTATTTATTATTAGTAATGATATATATGTGTCAATACCATATTTTAATTTTTTTTTTAACAAACATAGAAATTAACATTAAATGTAATTGTCTTTATTAGTTTTTAGTAGTAAACTCAATAACCAAGATGTTTATATGTTTTTATTACTTATATTGTTTTCCTAGCTAACACTCAGTCTTGTTAGTTTTTCGAGTATCCTCTATATTGAAAATGCTGCTTCTTAATATATGTGCTCAAATTTTATAGTAACATTTCCTATGGATCACATCAATCAACGAATTCACCAACTTCAAGTAGGGATATGCATGCGTCCTATTATAGTATATATAAAAACTATTTGGGACATAAAAATTCACCGAGAAAGCAATACCCAGTCACGTACTAGCTTATTATGCTATGACCCTCACGTAATCCATTTGTTTCACCTTTTACATATACATTTTTTCCACAGTTTGGTATACCTGGTGTTTTGACACAGGTTCCTTAATTTGTTTGAAAAAAAAATTGTGTCCACTCGGGGACAAACATTGGAAGGTCAGCTTTCCAACGACAATGGCAAAACTGAGCAAAAAAATTTTAACCGTAGGAGATGCATATGAATTTGCAGTATTTTCTGTTGTGCACAATTTCCGTGGGCAGAAACTAACGCAACTCCGTACTTGATTCGGATCAAAACTCCACTGCCCAGCACCGAATGAAAAAGTCACAATTGGTCTACTTCTGAACAAGTGGAAAATGGTTAAACTCACGCTCTGGGACAAACAAGCAGTAGACTTTAACGCGCTCCAAATCGAGAGGGATAGGATGCTTAAAATTGTCATCATCACAAGTGTAATCCCTAAATTTGTTAAAGGTGATTATTTTTTTTAAAGGATATAGGTTTAATATATACTTATCTCTTTTACCCATGCACCAAATAAATAAATCTTGTAGGAAAACTAGAACTCTTCTCATCACCAGCTACATATTTCTACTTTGACAATTCAATCGGACTCATCAAGAATTTCAGAGGACGGATCAGAGGACCACCGCGTGCATAACGAAAAAGCTATCACTTGGTTTTCTATTCACATTATCATTCATCTAGATACTTGGATTATTTTTCCTTTGGAAGCGCTTGAACTATGGGTTTTATTTTTGAAATGATTTTTTCCCTAAGTTATTAAAAGCTATTTATATACTTATTTCCGTACGTCCAACGATATATTTTTAACAAACTCAATAACACAACAGCCACTAGAATAGCAAACATTTTATTTCCTTATCTCATTTTTATTCTACCAATATTAGAACAAAGATTAGACAGCAAAATCAAAGCAACATAATTGGAAACAGGTAAATAATGCAAACAACTATGAAATGAGATAGTGGATCTCATGTGCATTAAGCAAGTGTTTCTCTACAATATAGGCATGTTAAGTTATTTTTAACCCAGTTCATGATGAAGACATGATGATAGGTATGTTCACAGCTCAGAGAGTTGATCTCTCCTTTATTTCCAAACTCTTCGCGACAAATTGAACACATATCATCAGCCTCACTAAGGTTGGGATGTCTTCGTGTTTTGCAAAGCTCCATGGTGTAGACATCCAAGTCAATCCTGTTCACAGCGTTTGCGTTGTGATCGTATATCTTCACAATCACATCAAGGTCTGAGCATGTGGGATCATCGAGTCTCGGAATAGTACGCGCGAGAAAATCAGACGTTTCCTCAATAATTTTCATCGCCGAATCAAAATCAATGTCGTGGCGTTCAAATATGAACTCCATATGGCTTACCGAATCTTGGATTAAGTGGTCATTGCTTCTCGTTCCCAGAGCAACGAAAATCACAATTTCTGTTTGTTGGGTCCTTGACCTCTTACTGTGAAGATAAAGAGGCCAATGACCCAACAGACATAAATTGTGATTTCCGTTGCTCTGGAAACGGGAAGCAATGGCCACTTAATCCACGATTCGGTAAGCCATATGGAGTTCATATTTGAACGCCACGACATTGATTTTGATTCGGCGATGGAAATTATTGAGGAGACGTCTGATTTTGTCGCACGTACAATTCCGAAACTCGATGATCCCACATGCTCAGACCTTGATGTGATTGTGAAGATATACGATCACAACGCAAACGCTGTGAACATGATTGACTTGGATGTCTACACCATGGAGCTTTGCGAAACACGAAGACAACCCAACCTTAGTGAAGCCGATGATATATGCTCAATTTGTCGCAAAGAGTTTGGAGCTGAAGGAGAGATCAAATCTCTGAGCTGCGAACATACCTATCATCATGTCTGCATCATGAACTGGGTTAAAAATAACTTAACATGCCCATATTGTAGGGCAACACTTGCTTAATGCACATGAGATCTTCACAGTAATAGTTCTTTTTGGGGTTGATACAGATAGTGTCTCTTTATGCTCGAAAACCCAAAATAGCTGACTCATGTTTAGTGTTAGGAGTATTTGTTTAAAGGTGTATATGAATTGCATAATGGAATCAAAGTGGGGGGGGGGTTTATATAGATGACAAGTTATTTAATATTTTTAATATTCAATATAAGTTACAAAATTTATAAATATGTTTAATGGTAAAGATGTTACAAGTTGGTAAACATAACTTGCTCTCAGCCGTAATAAATTGGTTATATTTGTAAAACATGTTTCAGTTGCAAATAGTACCTACGTATTACATTTACTTGGTCAAATAGATGAATATAACATTTTAAATACCAAAGGAAATGAAAATACTTAAACATACATGTAAATAATATAACCGTTTCAATTCCTCACATTAGGTTTGTTAATTTTTAATGCGATTGAGAACAATGGATGTGTATGATCCGTTTACAAAAGCTTTTATAACTGCTTTCTCTTATTTGAAGGTTTGAATTGAAAAAGACGTTTGAAAAATTTAATAAATTAGCATACTTAAATTAAAACTATATATATAGTCCACCAATATAAATACAGAATTTAAAAAACTGGCACGTTAAAAAATGGCCATGTAAAGAACACAAGATTATTTAGAATTTAATATCGTTAAATTGTTAAAAACTACCAAAATCTCACGAGTTGTAATAAACCCTATAAGCTTTGTCTGTTGGACAACTCGAACCCTGGTTTTAAAACAACTACTTGCGTTTATTCTTCCACTAGGCTATACAAACTTACGTTGTTATTTTATCCAATCTCAATTGTTACTATCGGCAGCGTTACATAATGAATATCAACTGAAAAAATCTAAGACACTTTAGAATTGATTTTATAACGACTTATTACGAATTACCATATCTACAAAATTATATATCAGAAAAGGAATATCATATATTCATTATACCAAACTATAACGTCTTCAATTATTTGATATCTAAAGAAAAGATAAAACCTACTCTCCAAAAACTCTCCCCCCTTCCATCGACCGCGACAAGTCGCCAATCTCAGCCATACTCTGTGTGAGTTTTAAAAGACGCAATCATAATACTTCAATATCTAGAACGCTATTACATGTAGTTTGATATTTGGTCTATAATAGGTTGGTTGCAAAGAACACTGCTACGTCGGGATGGAGTCCTCACGTTCAGATCAACCCACACAACTCACAGGTAAATAAGTATACAACTTTCTAAAATCTAAGTACATGTTTTGAGACTCTCTTTTTGGCTAAAGTCTTGGATTTATACAATAACAATAAACTCCAATATGATTCATTTTGTGATGTGTTTCATCTCTATCCATAGACTTATTAGACAAAATGCACCGTGACCACAACGCTAACATAGTGATTTATTTGTTTCCCTTCGCTGGAAAAGATAACGTTTTGTTTATTTCTCTGTGACCAACATTTCAGGCGAACAAACGATGAAAAGGAAATGAGGCCGTCCACCGGGATCGCGTAACAAACCAAAAAGTATGTTCTTAGCCTCACGCATATCAAATTGCGAATTAAATTGATCCTTCCAAGTGGACGAAGTCTATGTATATTTACAGTTCATATGATTAACGATCAGCCAATATTCAAGCCAAAGTTCTATGACTGTAAGTTTTTGTGTGTTGTCCTACCATCTCTTTTATTAACACATACGTATAAAAACTGAGTCTTTAACCTTGATCATATAGGTGGTTGTGACTGCTGCGATTACTACGGTACGTATCCTAACTCCTATACATACGTCCAACATTTTATCCGCTTACACTAAAGTAATTTAATCCCTACAGTGTCAACCAAAAATGCACGCAGCATGAGGAAGGCCATCTTGCTATCAAAACGAATGTCAGCTTCGTCCCACGGTAAGCTTCGTAGTTACCAATTCTACCTATTTCAACACATACAATTTATTAATATACATTTTCTATGCATAGATTTATACGCGACAGAGAGCTCGCTTAGTTTGCCTATCACTCGAGGAAGGAGAAATGGTAAATATTACATAGAACCCCTACAAAACTTACTATATAAACATTTGCTAATATCATAAGGTAATGAACTATTATCAAATGCAAACTATTAGTAAATGAACATTCATATTTATATATAAGTATTTTAATATTGTATATTTTTACATATTATAAAATAATAAATATATATTAAATGAATTAAAAGTTCTGTAATTATTATATTTATAATTAAATTAGTGCAAACTCATGAAAATTTTATATTAATCTAAACAATTATTTTTCAATTTTATATGATACATAATTAAATTTAAAAGATATTAATATATATATATAAATTATATTTTTAATATCAATATCTATTAAATGATATTTATGGGCATATCATTTTTGATCATTTGTATTTTTTTTATATATAAAATCTTCATTATGGAATGTTTAATAGTTATAATAATTTACATTTTTTCCTAAAACTCTATGTAGGATTTAAAATTTAAATATTAAATTCTCAATTAGTTTGTAGCTTTTATCTAAAACAATGTTCAAAAAAAATATTTATTTATTTTATATGATATATAGTTTAAATTAAAAGATATTAATATATATATACACGTTAATCTTATTTTAATATATATATGACAAATATAAGGTTCCATATCTAGCGGTTTTCCGTTTTTATTTGGTTTTTACCAAAACCCATATTATATTTATTTTTCTGAAAAATTTAAGTACGTATGATTGAAAATTAGATTTATTAAAACCTAATCTCCCGTACTCTACATTAAAAGTGTAATATCTCCCTTTTATTTTTAATACTAACACCAAAAAAATAAATATATTAATATCATACTATTATTAAATAACTATATTTTAACCCAGACATTTACCAATAAAAAATATATTATTTAATTTGACGAAAGTCAGAATTTTTTGAATTCAGAAAAAGAAAAACTAAAATAGAAATAGCTCTAAATATGAATACCAAGTTCATAAACAAGTATATATATATATATATATATATATATATATATTAATTTTATTAAAAAAATTGCATATAAGTATATACTAGGTTAAGACCCGTGCCTTGCACGGTATGAGTATAATATATACAAATTATTTTTATTTAATATTAGTTATTTTATGTATATAAAAATGTATTATTTTATGAGG